>JBBMKC010148847.1:0-15733 GCA_037834085.1 Bipalium vagum
TTGAATAATCAATCTTCCTGATCTATAATGGTTCTCATAAAGGATGATACAGTATTTGCGAATTTTAGCTGATGCGAATATGGTCGCAGAAATCTGTAGGCAATACCTCGTTCTGTCAGCAACTTAATAACCTGCAATTGGAACCTGCAATTATCCATCACCAATACATCCCAAGGATTTCGATCGAAATGATTACACAGCTTGTCACTAATAAAGTCCATTGAAAAATCCGTCTTTGATTTCGAAGCATAAAATGCCTGTTAATTTGATTTAATAAAAAACAGATGACAAAACACTGAAACCTGACATTTTAATAGCAACGGTGCAGCTGATATTTTTGGCTGACTAAAATGTGATCAAATTTAAATAAAAAAATCGAATCTTTTTCTATATATTTCTGAATAATTTTCTATATATTTCTAAATAATTTTCTATATATTTGGAATAAATTTATATATATTTTGAATATTTTTCTATATATTTCTGCATAAACCTGTAATAAGCGATTGTTAAATTCTAAATAGACTTATTTGTTTATATAATATATTAATATTAATTAAATTTTAGAATTATTTAAATGAATACGACTTTAGATAGTAATAATCTTTATGAAGGTGAAGCAGAAAGATTCAATCACATAGCAAACTATCTTGATATTTTTGCTGACATAATTGAAAAAATACAAAATGTTACGGAAAAAGAAAATGCCAAGAAAGTTTTAAGTCGATTTGAAAGTTAATAAATATTATAAAATTTTAAGTTTTATGTCAATTAATATATAGATGCTGTCTTACAAAGTCCTGAATGGATATATAAGGATGGGATATCCGGTATAAATTTGGTTAGTTTTTTATTCAAAATTGTATATGAAAAAAAAATGTAGGGAATATTTGGAACACCAAGTAGCGGGTGGAAAGAAGTGCTTACGAAATTTCTTGATAACCATTATCTAGAAGGTATTGAAGGTAATTTGTATTTGTTTCTTGATCATGTTTTTCAATTTTTGTAGAAATGGGAATTCGTTTTAAACACGTTTTAAAATTATCTGATAAATCTAAATATTTACTTCTTATGAGACATGAGCGAGAAAGTATTCCAGATCGAAAGTTTTGTAAATGGGTAGATTGTGGAATGTTTGTTTTCAATTTGACAAATGAACGAAGTTTCAAAGACGCACTACTAAGTCACAAAGAAGTAGTGTCCCATGTCAGTGACAGATCAACAACCGCTCCAATGGTTTTGGTTGGATGTAGAGGTAATTTGTTAGATGATTTTTAAAAAGATAACAAGCAATACTTTATCAAAATATGATCAATTTTTATTTTACAATTTTTTCTAGTAAGCTCGTAGAATTTTTTTCTACGAATTTTTCTCTATCTTATTTTAGACTAAGCATAATTTTTTGGAATTTGTTTTTTATTAAACAAATCTTTGACCACCAGTGAATTTATTTTTATGTTTATTTATAGTCAATGAGGTTTTTTCAATTCAACCGACAGTCTTTTAATTTATCTTTGAAGACCATGAAATCATTCTGATCACGATTGTATTAAAAATCTATCAAATCTAATGTTTCACTTGTTTTTCAATCTGAACTTGGTTCTCATTGTTGTTTAAATTACGACAAATGTGGGATTTATACTATTAATTATAGAAACCCTGCTCATGGAAATGTTTTTACAACATTCTATTTGAGGTGTTTTTTGTCATTTAACTGATCGAGGTCTCATTGTTGTTAAAGTCTTAAATTATTGATTTTTTAATTGAACAATGTATTTGAATCATTGAATCGATTATCAAATAGAAATCGATTTTTAGTTTCCCGATAACAATAATAGATTGATCCTAGATGGGATAAGCGAAGAAACTCCACGAATAAAAACCTTCGTGGAAATGAAAGCCATTGCTCAACAATATGGGTTCGACGAATATATCGAAGTTCGACACGAAGAGGGATATAACATATTTTTCCTGTTCGAATTTTGTAAGTATTTCAATAATTAAGATTTTATTGATTTATCTCTCACTAAGGTACTCTAATCGCCAATAAATGGAAAAATAGTTCACGCGTTTTGTTAAGAAATGAAAATGTTCCCGTTCTCGGTTCAGTGATCGATATTGATTCCAGTTTGAATATGAAAAAGCGCAAAAACATAAAGCGTAAAACGTGTATTGACGAAGACTTTAAAACCCCTTCGGTAAAGATTTTTTTTATATAAAAAACTGATATGAAATAAGATTGAACCGTTTTCATTTCAGGCTCCTCCACAATTTAAAAAGGTATCCGATAATCGATTACCGGTACATTGTGATTTTTAATTTGTCTTTGCTTTTTATAATCCATTTTTAAACATTTTTTTTTCATTTCACAATTGAATTTCTTTTTAGAATGCTCCCAGAATAAATTTTCCACCTGAAAGTCCTCCCAATGAAAACAACGAGGTTTGCTTTGTATATATATATATATATCTATATAGTGAAATTATTTTTATTGTTATTCTCTATCTTTGTGTTATTATTGATTATGATGACGGAAACTATGGCAGTGGAAACCACACCCTTGGATATGTTTTGATATCAACTTATTTTTTCATCAGATTTTTCCTAGGTTTTATGGAGAAAATGTAGTAATAATTTCTGTTAATCATTGATTTTAATCACATGGAAGTTGGAATCTTTTTTAAAACTATTTTTACAACATTTATGTAGTAACATTCAAATTCACTCACCTTACGAGATTTATCGATTTTTCAATTTCTAAAAATGTTTCTGTGTGTGTTTGTGCGAAATTGATCTTTTGTTTTTATTATCGATCGACAAACAATTGACTTTAGAGAAAAAATCAATGAAAACAAGCTTTTCCAAATATAGGAAATGATCAAGTAATGATCATGGAATTTTGTCGACTGACATTATTTGATCACCTGCTGGGAAATATTTTTATTTACAACATTGATCAAAGGTTCACAACAATTTTTTCCTGTTCGAAAATCAATATTTTTCACAAAGAAATGAAATTAAAAGTACATGATTAAATACCATTTGTGATAGAAAATTGAAATTCTTTTCACTCATTGATATTGATTAATTTTGTTGAATATGTTTGGTGAATGTAGAGACACTTTTCGGAACATAATCTTCAAAGGATTGACAATGGGCAAGAGATAAAAGTGAGGATTTGTTTGGCTGTTTTTTTGCTCCCGTTTCTTAAAAATAAACTCGATAGTCATTTTTTGATTGAAAACAATTGTTTCTCGTTTAAAATTTAAAAACAAAATTAATTGGTGATACATGTTCAATTGGTGTTTGATCATTGACTGATCTCAATTGGTCTCACCTGGCTACCAATTATTGATTATTTGTGAATCAAAAATCAGTTTTAATTTTTGTTCGATAAGTTTAATATTGAATGTTTCGATCAAATTGATCATGGTGAAGTGTGCAGTAAAATATCAATATATTCGCTTATATGAAATATCGATCTGTGTCTGATTGGAATTTTTTGTTCAGAGAAGACAATCCTTTAACTTTTTCAAGTCTAAAAATAAGTCTTTACCGAGACCATTGGCTGCCGATATTAGTAGCTCATTCTCGTCAAGTAGCGATCTATCAGAACAGGTAAATGTTAATTAATTAGATTAATTAAACGTAGTTTTGTGTGGAGTCAGATATATCCAAAACTAAATCGTCGCTATGTTTCCATGATACAGTTGCCAAACAAAAAATCACCTTGGCGATTTTTCCATCGTAAAAAAGGTGTAAGTAGCACTAGCATTGTATAATGCAATGAACCTTATATCTGATCCGTGTGAAATTTGCATGACAAAATTTACATGTTATCACAAATCGTCATTGAGAGAGACAGAGGTTCCGTTTACATCATTGTCATCATCATTATAGTTAAAATCGTGCACATTTCACACCAGCTTCACAATAATTATTTGCCTTTTGGCAAGTGCTTTCTCATTCATCGCTGCACCATATTTCCTTTTTCTGTAGAGATTTGTTTGTCTTTTTTTCTGTGCATTATTTACTTTTGATCACCTCAAATAAATTGTTTTTTTCAAAAATTTTGTTGTTGTACCTGCTTGTATAGATTCATGAGATTATTGGCTACTTATTTTGATTTTGATTTTATAGATTTTAATATATTATTATTATTATTATTAGTTTATTTTTATTATTAAAATTATCGATTATTTCTATTATACTATTAGTTTATTGTCAATTGTTAATATTATTTTTACAGAGCATTGCAAAAGAATCGTTTTCTGATGAGAATGTTATTATGCAAGGAAGCCTATATAAAGGGCGAAATAAGAAGTGGGTCACGATCACAAAGGATGCGAAGATGTTCTATCACAAAACATCTCAGGTTCAATAAATGATGATTGGCTTGATTAATTTCCACTGTTGACTTTTTATGGGTTTAGGAATATAACAGTGGTGTCTGTCCAAAATATATCGATTTGCAATTTTCAAATGTCAAAGTTCCAGGTAATCACAGTCAAAATGGCCACTTCTCACGAGCCACAAGTACATATAGTTTTCACCGTGTTATAATGTGTTTTATTGATTGACCATTTTTAGAATTAACTCGTAAAATTAAAGATGAAGAAGGTAGACTTCGTTTTTTTTCTTATTATTCCTGAAATAATCAATGTTTTTCCATTCAAGAATCGAAAAGCATCATCATAAACACACATAATGGGAAAAGTCAATATATCACCCGAGTTTACAAAGCAAAATCCGAGGAAGATCGTGACAAATGGATGGCAGCCATATCAGATGCCATTTTCCACAATTACGAAAAGACAAAAATCGATAAAAAGTTTCCGATGCAAGATTCAATGGATTCTGTAGAAAACGATTTGTCACAAATTGTCAAACAGTTCGGAAACGACAAATGTGCCGAATGCGATGCCAAGAATCCGAATTGGGTGGTCTACAATTTTGGCATATTGGTGTGTGACCGGTGTTCCGGGGCTCACAGAAATCTGGGAGTAGAAATTAGCAAAGTGTGCTCTTTGAAGCTGGACGCTTTGGAAAAAATCCGCATTCAGTTTTTGAAATCTTTCGGAAACTATCTCACAAATTCCGTAATGGAAGCCAGACTACCACTGACGGGTGATGTGAAGTTAGTTTGGTCTTTTTTTCATAGAACTGCGATAAATCTTGTTTTATATATTTTTTTGTTTTTATGTTTTTTTTAACTATTTTTTAGAAACGAGAAATCAACTTTTAATTGATTGATTTTATCATTAATTATTATATATGATGTCTAAAAGTATGATCTAATATTAATTTGTATTTAAAATTAATTTATTATTTAGTTTTTCATAAATTTTAATAATTATAAATATCAATTTATTTGTTTAATATTTTGAATTCAAATCATAAAATTTATTATTATTATTAATCGATAATTAAAAATGTACTTCGTAAATTTTTTTACTATTATGAAATTATTTAATTTATAATAATTATTTATTTTTGATTTGCTACGGCCAATGTTTTTTAATCAATATAAATAAAAACTTGGTTTTATTACTAATTTTTATTTTTAAATTATTTATTATTTAGTAATATTAATTGATATTTAATTTATTATTCTATTAATTAGTATTAAGTAAGGTCTTTCATGACTTATTATTTGTGAGTAATTAATAAGAGTAGAAATGACAATGAGAAAAAGTTTTATGAAAGATATTAATGATTGTACATTTTCCATAAATAATATAATAAAAATTTGAAAAAGATAGTTGATTTTTTGCACAGACCTACTCCAGAAACTCTATCTATTGACAAATGGCTGCAAAACAAATACGTGTTACGGAAATATATTCCACCATTACCTTTGAACTGTGAAGAAATTCAGAAACAACTTGTTTTTGCTATACAAGTGTGCGATCGTCGTTACCAACTGATCTGTATCATGAACGCAACGAAAGACCAGCTCAATAAGTATTACGACGTGGAAAAAGATTGTCGAACGGCATTGATGATTGCATCGCGAGTCGCTGACGTGGTTGCAGTTCAAATGTTGTTGTGGGTATGTTCTCTATAATGATGATATAATAATAAAAAATGAAAAAAAAATAATAATAATTAATGATAAATAATAATCGATTTTATTTGTGTCATTTCAATAGGCCGGAGTGGACACTTCAATCAAAGACGGCAACGGTCTGAATGCGTTGAGTTTCACATCGATAATTCTCGACAATAATGAGCAGCCGGAGGATACGGAAAAGTTGCTCGAGATCCAAGAAATGCTGAAACGATTTCGAACTCCCATTCAAAGACTGTGCAAAACCAGTTTGCCGGAATGCACATGAAACAACAACTGCGACAACAACGACTGCGTGTGTGCCCTGACCCCACGGGTATTGTTTTTGTGGTTTGCTTGAGATTCTGTCGATTGATTTCCGTTTCACAATAGAGCGCAGAGATTTATTATTATCGCAGATTCAGTCCGTTGTTGTTGTTGTCGTTTGTGTTGTATGAAAAATATATAATTAAATGTAAATGAAGAAACCCGATCAACAGTGTGCTAGTTTCGGTTGCGATCGGTTGATTGATGTGTGAATTCTGTGTTCAATAAATTTTCTGGATTTGTTTTCCGTTGCGTTTGATTTACAGTGATGGTGATGGTGATGACGACGACGAAGGTGATGGTGATGATCGTGATCGAGATTGTATTGTTGTTGATCATCTGTGGTGAGTCTGGAGAATCGCTCAGATCATGCAATGCCACACGTCGCGCGCGCTCTCTGTGTCACGAGTTGAGATTATTATTATTATAATTGATGATGATGATTTGAGATAATATCACCGTTACCATTTTTCATGAGATTTTCACTTGTGTTTTATTTTGTTTTTTCATTTGATATCGTCGTCATCGATCTGGAAAACGTGGTCAGGACATATACTGGGAGTTATTTTTTCTAAAAATGTACGGTTTCTTTTTCGCTGTTTTCTCTGATGTTGTTATACACAATGTAAATTTTTCTCTGTCAGCAAATAATTTATAATATATTTTTTATCGACTTTTTTCTGTGATTTTGAATGATTTTGTAAGAATTTTTTCCGTTATGCACTAATTTTGGGAAAGGCTTATTTTTATATTATGAAATTTCGTTCTTGAGGACGTGTAAGGCGTGTGGTACGAATTTTGTTGTAAATATATAATCTTTGAAATTGATTTTAGAATTTCTGAAATTTTTTGAATAAATATTAAAAATATATAATACAACGTTGAGATGATGTATAAAAATGAAATTTGAAGGTATAAAGTTTTTATTTTATAAAATAACTTAAGCTCTGCTAAAAAGATGTCTTGGTCAATGTTAAAATAATTTTCTTACTATAAAATTAATGTCTCTGGGGTTCTGCAATAATTTGTGAAGGTATATTGTCTTAGTATCGATAAAATATGTTGATCTGTAATGAATGACTAGCTCTTGAAACCTTTTACAAACTTTGTAAATAAGAATATATTAGCTGCTACCCAGTGTAATTGAATTATGTGTGAATTGATATGTTACGGGATATATGAGATTTACGAGTATTGATTATTTGATTTGAGTGATCAAATAACTTAACTGATTATCCTTAACCCAATATGGAATGACTGAAAGCCGTATTCCTAAACATGAGAATGGATTGTCGGGATAACTACATATATAAGAAATATAATATCTTGATTTAATTTTTATCACAAAAAATATACTCGTAATAATTGTTGTTGATTTGATTTGTTTTTTTCACTCAATTTGTGTAGAACCCGCCGATCATGGTTTAATACTGAATATGGTTTGCAATGCTTTTACGTTGAACCTTGAGAATTTTGGCAAGTTTACGTACTGTTTGGAAGGGATCAGTTTTAATGTGGTCTTTTAAAATTTCATCGTCAAGATCTGGTGGACGTCCTTCACGAAGGTTTTGTTCAAGTCCAAAATCTCCGGAACGAAAAAGTACAAGAATATCTTAAAGCACATGTTTCCACAAAAATATTTTGAAAATAAAATTTTTTAATTGTAGGAAAAGAATAAAAAGAAAACATGATTTTGTTAGTTATTTTGAATAAAAGATTTTAAGACAATAAAACATATTTTATTAACATTTACAGCTATGTTACGCATTTCAATAAGCAGCCTACTTCAAAATACTTAAAAAATAATTGCTTATATCACACCTTTATTTTTTATTACTTCCCTTATCCTTCTTGGCATGCTTATATATATATAGTTTTAGAAACTAGAATCATTGCCCACTCTTCCTCCAAAACCCTCAAAGTGTCTCAATATTGGCCGGTCTACAGCTAGCAATCAGCTCACAACGGCACAATAATGTTTAGATTTTTTATTTATGTTTTATACTGAGCCAGCCAATCACTGAGTACACATAATTTTGACTTTTCCAAGAATGATGATACCAATCTGGATTTATGGCATGAAGCTCCATCCTGCTGAAATATATTTTGTCGCTCATATATTGGCAACAACCCTTTCTTTAATACGTTCTGATAGGAAAAAAAATTCATGTCATTGGGACACCTTATGAGAATTCTGGTGCCATCTTCTTTTATATCATTCGAAACAAAAAAACTCTTACCTCAAAATTTAACAGTTTTTGAGATATATTTTGGGCTATATCTGAATCTTTGTGATATGCGAACGTATTCTCTTCTTCGGGAGAAAAAATGATCTCATCCCGAAAAGAAGGAAGCAATTTGCCATAGTCTTTGCATCACTAAGCGATTTTTTCTATGTCGCTCATTTAATACTAGTTTCTTTGCTGAAATATATATTTTAGATGTTTTATATTTAATTAATTAATTATTATTATTATTATATTTGGCTCATAATGAATGTGAAAATGAAAAAAGAAAATTATTTAAGGGTCTTTTCAATTAATTTGTTGATATTTCTAAATTTGTAATTTATTTTTACACTACGTACTTGACCAAATTATAATTCGTTAAAGATTGGCGTTTTTATTGATCTTTGTTTAAGAATTTATTAAAAAATGTTCAATATTTTTAAAAAAAATATATTTTTCAATCTACAGGGTAGAAAAAAAGGTATTAAAACTTTTTGAAAATTGATATAATTAACAATTTTCAGTCAAATAAAAGCTTTATAATCTTTTTCAAATGGTTATTATGATAACCTGGAAATGTAGGAATGATCTTTAATTAACACTGAATTCGTATTAAAAAATGTTGAAATAAGAAAAATAATTATTTCATTTAATATGTTTTTACAACCCTTTCAAATTTTGTATACATTTATTAAGTAAGTTCATATATTTCTAAATATTACATTTTTAATGTAACTTGTTTTGTAAATGCAATTTAATATGTTTAGTTTAATAATGTATACTACATTTTTTCGAAATGGTTAAAATAAGTATCGACATATTTGGTATTTTAATCAAATTATGTTGATTGCCAAGTCTTCATATATTCTTATAAAATTTTTTTATCTTAGCATTCGGGTACTCCAATAATACAAATTTATATAACACTTTAAGGCTATTTAATCTTTAAAATATTGATTTTAGTAACTTTTTGTATTGTCACTAACTTATTTCCAACCCTGTAAAGAATTAGCAATCAACTATTTAATCGAAAAAGTGTTCGCGAAATTCTTAGATGTCCTTATTACTCAATCGTATTTTGCTTTCATCACTTGGTCTGTCAAAATTTTAACTTTAACTCATAAACAAATAGTTGGAAGTACTTTTTACTAGCGTTGATTTACTTAATTATAAATACTAATCGAATGAGGAACAACCTTACTAATCGATTTCAGGTTAAACTAGAATCTGTCTTCAAAAGATTCACTAATAAAAAAACAAAGAAACTCATTTTACTGCAACTAAAATATATTTATAATGTAAAAATAACAAACTGAATAATAATTAATAAGGTAAAAATATCTCACTTTGAAGGTAAGTAAAAAGGCTTTCTGATAAGAACTACGTTTTAACCTACTAATTCAATGGAACTACAAAATTGACAAAACAGAAGAAATAAGTAAAAAATAAACTATTAATTAGTTGAATCGATTAGTTCCTATTGACTCAAAACTTATTCTTAGTACTGTCAAGAAAATGCTGACAGATCAATACTTATCACTCTGTTGATTCTATGGTTTACCCTTGAGTGGGCTCATGATGATGCATCTCAATCTACATTTCGTCACGATCGATTTTTTAAAATTGATTAATAATTAAAATCAAATTTATTTATTTATATATTCTTATTTAAAATTGATTTTGTTATTCTTATTTAAGGTGTTTCTCAATACTTTATGAACTGAGGTTATCAATTATATTTATTTACAATTTATTTTCTTCTTTTTTTAAAGTCAATGCTTCTTAAATTAACTTTTTCATACACAAAATTTACATAACACAAGCATAGTTGCTTAATCACGAAATAAACTAAGTTATTTTTTACCTGGAAATGTTATACTGTAAAATCCAGAGTATAAGCTGCAGCGCGTATTGATGAAAAGTGTGATGTTGAAAATTGAAATAAATAATCTTATCTTCGATTTGAATTGTTTTTTAGTTGTATAAGCTGCACATAATATTAGCTGCAATTCAAAAATGTTGCCTTTATGTACGTATTAGCTGCAGTTTATACTCGGGATTTTACAGTAATATCAAAAAATAAAACATCAAATTACATAAGAAAATAAAATCAAAATCAAATTGAACCAAGAATTTTCCATATAAGTGTTTCTTAATTCGTTGCGGATATTTTTCGTACATTATCTTGGCACGACCTCAACAGATGAATTAAAATTTAGCCAAGGAAAACTTGTGGTGAACCATTTATTATTATATAAACTCATCATTGGTTGTCTGCAAAGGATTCAATACCGCAAACTCCAGAACAGTAATTGCTACTTGTATGTACAGCAACCTGAACGTGTCAAGGATATGCTGGTTCAAAAGCAACCAGCTCTAATCAAGAGAAAGAAAGTTGTGTTGATCAACAATAACGCAAGGCGACATAATGCAAAAGTCACCAGTGAAAAAATCTGCATTAAATTGGGAAATTCTGCCACATCCACAATATTCTCCCGATATTTCTCCAAGTGACTACCATCTGTTTTTGGCCTTAGACAATCTTTCAGACAAAAGCAATCCAAAAATGGAAAATAAATTGAAAACTTTTTCACTTCAAAAGACTCTACATTTTATTAAAACGGGATTTATTAACGGGATTTATTATTATTTATTTTATCTGGTTGGAAAAATGTGGTAGATTGTAATGGTGATTATTTTAATTAATAAAATTTCAGAATAAATACATCAGTTAGCACATAACTTATCTCACTATAATAATCTTATGGAGCATAATAAGAAAGAGAATAATAGACTTGTAAGTCTAAAACCTTATTCAGTTGGTAAATAACACAAAAATAATCAAATCAGTGTGTTAAAGCTTCACAAGAAAATAATGTCTCTCTGTATGCCCGGGATCGAACTGATCAAAAATATCAGTGGCTCAAATACCTAAAACCAACTACGAAAACCAAAAACTCTTAATTACTACGTCCATTACCAAAGTTAACCAATCAATAAAATAGTGAATAAAAACAAAATGAAATACAGAATCCATCGACATTTTAGAATTTAAAATCATCTATTAAAATCATCGTCCACTTTCACATTTCAATATCAAATCAAAGCCAATTAATTTTAAATTGAATTTCTTCTTTAAATCATATTTTAACTCACCGATTCAAAAAAATTTATTATTATCTGTTTTTTCTCTCATGCGATTTTTTAACATGAAATTACTAGGGTGATGCAAAAGTTTTGAAGATTTGAAAACAATATTTACTTAGATTCAAACACTTACTATCAATATTTAAATAGATGATTAATTGCTACTTTAAAAACATTATACATTTTAAACATTAAATATAGCTATTAAAATTTGAAAATACAGGTGTATGCAGAAATATATAGAAAATATTCAAAAAACATATAATTCCATGCAAAAATATATAGAAAATCATTCAAAATATACTGGTCGGCATAATTATTTATACTTATTGTTTCTTTAAGTGAATTTATCTCAATTAAGGAATTTGCTGTTGGTTCAATTTTAAAAATATGCCTGTTGTTATCTTCTAGGTACTGATATATATTTCTGAATTGGAAATATATTATTTTGTAATTTTGATTATCAATAATGAAATAAAGGACATAACTTTTTATACCACGAGCTTAATTAATTATATTTCCTTTTTTAATCAACACATTGACCAACCTATTTCTAAAAGTTTTATACAGATTAATAATTACCTGTCGTTTAGTGTTATTATCATATTTGCAGCCTGATTGATTTTCTGTCGCAGTTCAAGTAGGTTTTTCGGCTGCTTTTCAGCATAAACAAAGTCACTGAGCATCTTCCAGACGTTTTCAACTATGTTAATGTCTGGTGACCTCGAAGGCCAGTCGATGATATTGATATCGTTGGTCTAATAACTTTCTTGGGCGATTATGCATGTGTCTATCTGGCAATTATCTTGCACCAAGTTTGCTTGATTCCCCACATTCAAACGAATTGATGGCGCAATTAAGGTATTGAATGTTGCTTTGTATTCCTTACCTTTCTGAATACCTACTAACTCACGAAGTAAAATTAGGCTATTAGGAAAAGTGATGCAAAACTACATCAATCCACCACTTCCTTTTTGTTTTCGCTGACGGCATACAACTTTTTTCCCAGCACTGTATGTAAACCTAATTTTCATGCATTAAAATAATATTAAAATAATATTTTACTAATTATCGGGACCATCTAAGGAGAACCGCTTTTCTTCAACAAAAGTAGTATTTTCCCATACAGTATTTGTGGATATCCATGAAGATACTTTAAAAATTCTATCAACTTTATGTTTAGTGCATAATATGATAAGTTTTGCTTCCTTTTGGTAATGGAAATCATGTCGCTGTAACCATCTGGAAACGGTTCTTTTGGAGACTACTAAATTATTATTTCTAAGAATGGTGTTCGCATTCACCTTAATAACATTTTCGTTTTCTTTTGATATATATCGCCGTAAAATTGTTGAATTTCTTTTATTTATTTTGAATTTGGGACCTTGTTTCTTTTTGTGCCAAACTTTTTGATAATTAGTTAAATTTTGAATGGCAGACTTCGTTAATCCTAAAATCTTTCCAATTTCTGTATATGTCTTGCCATTTTTTCTTAATTCAATTACCGTTCTCTTAATTTCTTTAGAATACATCTATTTAAAGTTATAATTTTTGAATTTAATTATCAAAACTACTTACGGTATAAATAGTTATGTCCTTTAAATTGTTAGGATAAATTGTAAATATTGCAAATTATATAAGCAAAAGAATTATAATTAACTTGTTTGAAAATTCTTAACAAATAAATACATCAAGTTATCATATTTCAGGTTTCATATTCATTTTTATAAAAGTAAAAAGTTAATTAACATTTTTTAATCGTGGTATAAATAATTATGTCAACCAGTATATATAGAAAATTATTCAGAAATATATAGAAAAAATATTCGACTGTTTCTATTTGAATTTGATCGAATCTTAGTCAGCTAAAGTACTGCGTCAAGAATTTTACGTGATAGGAATTATACTAGGAAGCGATTAGTCAGAGTTCCAGAAGAGAGAAATAATAGTAAAAACATTGAGGCTAGACAGTTTTATACGAGGGACATTGATTACATTGAAAACTGTAAGTTGGTTTACTTAGATGAAACAGGAGTCAACTAACACCAAACCAGAAGTTTTTGTCACCTTACTCGCCTCAATTAAACCCGATCGAAGAGTTTTTCAGAAGCTTTAAGTCTCAAATATCATCCATTATGAGTACCATTATAGGCCGGGACAATTTAAAAGAATTGATTACCCAAGTACTCATGCATAACGATATCGATCTAAATGGTTATTTTCGCAACATAAAGCCTTGCTAAGACAAGAATTTCTTCCCGTAATGTTTTATTGTTTCTATATGTACATTTCCACTCGTGTATTTGTTATGAAATTTTTTTCCTATATATTTCTGAATATTTTTCTAAAGATTTCTGAATATTTTTCTATATATTTCTGAATAATTTTCTATATATTTTGAATAATTTTCTATATATATTTTGAATATTTTTCTATATATTTCTGCATAACCCTGTAACAGTAAAACCTTTTATATTCTTGAAGAGATGGGAAAGTGTCATTTCATAAACTAGCCTATTATTATTCCAACCGGAAGATGGTGGACAAGAAAGGATAATTTGCTCAATAAGAACAATTTATTAAGAATGGAAAATTTTTAAAGTATTATTGTTTTAAAACTCATTTAAAATATATTGTTCAAATTATGACTGATTTTGTTGATATCGCTGCTAACAATAATAATATTAATTAAATTTTTTTAAAGAAAACGGAATTTTTGTAATGTTAAAAAGCCATATCAAAATCTCGCCGTGAAGATTTTGATATATTAGGCTAATGGGATTTTGACATAATGAAGGATAAAAGGGATATGAGTCCTATTTACTTGTCTTATGGTTTGATCAAACTCCATCTCGGCCGTCTCTAAGCGTAGGGATTAGTGATCGTATATCAATCTCTAAGACAATATAAGGAGACGGCTATTCTCACAAATGGTCCAGAATATTATCGTCAGAAGAAGAACCTTTGATTTGCAGAGAGCTACAATCGTTCTGCCGAAGACAGTTTCAGACCTAGTAATTATTTTAGTTTATTTCCAGATGGTAATGTAAGAGGATTTATCAAGAGGAGCCAGCTAGTTTGGGAATCCAAACGTTTTGTGCAGTGACAATAGAATTACGAACAGAGCACATTAAAGTGTGGAGTTGTTGATATACGAGTGCAAGTACTTTCAAGGTATAATAGTAACAAATTTATATAGCATGTGGCTATTTTGGGCTTCATTATTTTCCTCAACATTTTTTTAAACCCGTTTATATAAAATAATTTTTCTTTGAAGTGGTCATTACTGATGACAGTAGCCGTTCTTTTATGGTCATAGTTTTCAATGTTGAGGAAACCAGTTTTAAATTTCCGACAATATCGCTAACACAACCATCACCCTAAAAGAAATTAATATTTCCAGTTTCTTCTGTCACTTTATGATGAAGCCTGAACTCATAAAGAATGCAAATTCGAATATGTTGTTTAACTATGTTTTACAAAATGTAAAAAAATATTGTGTAATTTCAAATTGAACTTAATTTTAGAATTATATGAAATGTGAAATTTGCATTCCAGTTTGATATATTAAAACAATTATTATCAGAAAAATATCAAAGAATAATAAAACAAAAATAAATAAATTCATGTCGGAAAAAGTTTTATTAATATTGGTTAAAAAAGAAAAGAATATAAATAAACAAAACATTATTATTTTTTATTCTTCAGGTTTCTAAAGGAATTAAAAACGCAAATGGTAAATAAAAGTTTTAAAAATGTAAAATTAATAATGACAAATAATCCGTGTTCAAATGGGAGTTCTTCAGAAAATTTTCTAGAGATTGCATCTTGCTGACAATTACATGCACACCTGGACAAAAAATGAGGCTTACATAACCTATATCATATATTATGACAAAATTTATTTTTAACAATTTTACAAAATTTTTCAAACAATATATCATTAACTAAATAAAAAATATTAATAAGGGATATATTTCCA
>JBBMKC010148956.1:0-15730 GCA_037834085.1 Bipalium vagum
ATCATCTCTTTTTAAAGTTTTAAAACCACATGAATCAAATTCTTTCAGGTGCGATTAAACTTATGGACGGTAGTGTATGTACTGATGAATTTTTGCGTAATTTTGGTAAATAATAATTGTCTTTTACTGAGATTTTGATTATATACTTTCCAAAAAAGGACTTTAGAAAGTAATCTCATTATTTAATGTATATTTTAATTTTAAGTATGGTTATCAAATGATTTTCCACTTTAACAATATTACGCAAAAGAAAATCGTGTTCCATATATTTGGAGGTTTATTTTTGTGTAAACCCTTGTAAACAATGTATTTCAAGATAAATTAAGAAAACTTAGATCTTCTAAAAAGCTGTTTTCTGAAAGGCTGGTGAAGACAATGAATGCTCTGGTGAAATGAAAATTTCATATTATAATAAAATATTGTGAGACTGAGAACCAAGAAATATATTATCAATAAAATAATTTGTGATAACTTCTAAAATATCGTTTAATTTTAAAATCTATTCGTGGGAGATGATATTTTGCTTATCAATTTAACCTATTTAAAATTATTTAAAGTACAATTGATTTCCGTCATTTGAATTATTTCTAAATATTTGATCAATATAATTTTGAATATTTATTTCTTGCGAACTATCTTTAGAATTTTAAACTGTCATTTAACGGTTAGTGTAGAAGAAATGTTACTGATGTCTCACCTAATTAATTTTCAATCATAATTATATTCTGATCATTATTGATAGAATTTAATATGGGAATATTTTCACTGGATATAATCTGTAAATAAGCTAGTGCACTTATATGGCATGTTATTTATTTTTGCTTATAGTTTCGTGTTCTCCATTCTTAATTTGTTTAGATTTCATTTTTATTAATTAGTGAAATACTTCTAGATAAGTATTATTTTGTAAATTAAGGTTTGATATTTTAACACTTGTAACATATATGTAACACTTCTTAATAACTGGAATGTTATTTGTGAATTGATGGTCGTTGATAATTGATTTTGGTAGAGAAATAATAATGTTCGATAAATACATAAGTTTTGCAACATTATGGTAAATGTCATTTACCATTTAGAAAATAACTTTTGAAATATGCGTATGCTTTTAATTTATAAAAATTTAAAATTAAAATTAATGCTGTAGTTATAAATTATAAAACTTATTTTATCAAAATTATTTTAATAATAGTTAATTATTAACAATCATGTAATAAATAACATTAAAGTTTTTGGTTGGACTTCGATATAAATGCAGGTCTTCCGTTAAGGTTAATTTAATATTTCTGATGTTATACAAGTTTTCTTAGAATCAAGACTTTTACGGAGTGATTCTTTTTTAATCCTGGAGCGTTTTATGGGAGAGTAGCGACCTATGTAGCGACCACGTTTGTTAAATTTAATTATATACTATATAATTGCAAAAGCAAAGCTAAAAATTAATATTAATTTGAGATTAAATTATTCATTTTAAATAAAAACAGCATTCTGCTGGTATTTCGAATGAGATTCAAATAGACTGATTTTTTATATCATTATGATCTTTTCTACTTCTATCTAAGAAAGTATCAAACACTGCGAATTGTATTTTACTAACAATGAAAATAATTAAATATTAAAATTTTGCATGTGTGAATATGTTTATTAAATTATTTTTATTTAATTTTAATTAATGATTTTGATTGCCATTGATTGCATTTTACGTTTATTTTAATTATGTTAACTAATTTATTCCTTGTTTGTCAATAGTAAAACGTTCTATAGTTTCATGAAATAAATTTAAAATTGTTGATTTAAATATTGTTTATTAGAATAATTATTAAAATCATTTATTTTTTGTTTAGTCATAGTAAAATAAGAAATCCTATTGCCCCATTCACAGTTACAGCTTACATGCAATGGGTATAATTCTTATTGTTTTTTGTTTTAATATTTCTTAAAATTAATAAAATATTCCAAAAAATGTTTATACTAATAAATATTGTTATATTTTAATTTTGTAAAATGAATAAACAAATAATATTGACCATGAAAAAGAAAAAAAATACTATCTTCTAGATCATAAGAATTGTAATTTTGTAATTTTTTCAAAAACTACCTATTTTAAGAACACCATAAAACTATCAAAATGAAGTTGATGACAGATACAAATCAAAATGATTTAATAAAAAGAACAAATGAAAAAATAGAAAATTGTCTGGAAAATAAATTAGTCAATTGACATCCAAAAATATAAATGTACCAGGAGATATAATCAAAGTACAAGTTTCTAAGTTTGTAGCAGAATTAGGTATTAAAACTGTTAAAGCGTTAAATTGTTGACTTGATAAATTAAAAAAAAAGATGTAATCTGAAATCAAAGTCCAATCTGGAGAAAGTGGAAACTTAAATTTAAATTTGATTAAGTAAGAAAGAAAAGAAAGAAAAATTATCAACTATCCAACGTTTATAATGTGGATGAATCTAGTCTGGTGTATAAAAACCTACCATCTAAATCTTAAAGTTTTAAAACTTGATATATGTAGATGAACTATTGTGTTTGATTTATATTATCAAAGTTTCTTTTATAAAATATGTTTTGAAAATTTGAATTTTATTATTTATTATAGGTAACTGATCAAGAAAAAAATTATATGGAGGATGATGATGGGTTTCTTAATAATTTACATTATTCTACTAATAATACAACTGATGCCAAGGTAAATGGGAGTTTGTTATCAAAGAGCAACAATTCTAAATATAATATCTCTCACACAACTTGCAATTTTGATAATAAAGGATTTTTAAAAAACGAACCTTTTTTCAGCACTGAAAGCCAACAAAAAAGTAACAATTTCATCTTTTTTTAAGATTATATATTCATCTAGAATATTTCAATCATGAATTTCTTGACGAATTTTCACCAAATCCAGATATAGTTGATTGCAATGATCCTCACATGTATGAGGAAGAAATCGATGGGCCTGAATTAGCTAGACTTATCAAAAAAATGAAACCAGCAGATTTCTCCTCCAATGCGACAGATAATAACACAATTTCTGTACAATCTTGTATATCTGCTTGTTCTCATACTAAAGATTCAAATACCAAAAATTTTTATTCTACATTACACCAGGATCTCAAAAAAGGTTATTTCGAGTATTTATAGGAAAAATATTTTTTTTACCAAAATATATTAGGTTGTAGCATAATTTTTCTTGATTTTTACAATATATAAAATGAAGCAATTAAAACAGTTTATTTAAGAATAATAATGAAAATCATTCGATAACATAATTTCCTTCTTTGTTTAGGATCTTTTCCCATCTTTCCACCAATTTGTCGAAACCTTTATTCCAGAAATTACTAGATTTGCTCTGAAAGAATTTATGATCCAAATTTGAAGATCATCCTATTCTGAAAAGTAATACCTTTCATTTGGTTTGACAGCGGGTGGAAAAGATAAAAATCAGTTGGCGCAAGATCCGGAGAATATGCAGGGTGTGGAAGAACCTCTCAATCGAGCTCTTGGAGAGTGGAATTGGTAATATTTGCTGTGTGCCGCCTGGTATTTTCACGAAGAAGAATCACTTTGGGTCGTTTATACTGGTATTTCACATTAATAATGTCTTTTAACTCGACAGAATAAGTTTATGTATATGAGCTTGTCAACTGTCTTGCCTTTTGGGATCTTTTTCAAGTGTAACAAACCATCCCAACTCCAAACACAGATCATAATTTATTTTGGATGCAATTCTGGTTTAATTATGGACGTACCTGTGCAACCAGGAGCCACCCACTCCTTCCTATACTTTAAGTTTGTATGCAGACACCATTTTTCATCCCATGTTATGATTGGATGAAGAAAACGCTCTTTGTTGCTCGGTGTCTGGCAAGATTTTGAGCAGCAATTTTAAAACGATTTTCTCTGATTTTTTCATTAAGCTAAATCAGGAAAGCAAAAAAAGACATCATATATAGAAGTATGCAAATGGGTTGTTAAAAAATGGGAAAATTCAATAGTAGTGTGGATTCGAAAAAGCTGAACTAATTTCCAAAGGCAATGAAGATTTAGAAAATATAGAAAAAAGCATTAAATAACTGAACAGCCAGAGCATATTTTACTGCTTGTTTTTCTGTTTTAAAGTGTATTTAAGTTTCATCATTATCCCTGAAGATTCAAAGAAAAAGTTTTCCTTATTGGTTGGGAACGACTGAGCGGGTAATGATCGACAGCAAAAAATCAACTATTTAACATACAACTCTGGATAATGTCTGAAAATTATAAATAAATTATGCATAGTCAGAATAATAATTATATTTATTAATTAATGTGGTAGGTAGTTTTTGAACCACCCTCATATTTCAAAGAACTAGTAAATATTAAAAATAATTGAATTCTAATTTTTATTGTTTATCGACTGAATTTTCTTTCCATTTTATGATTTTTAAAAATTTCTATTTCTACAATTTTTTTCGGTGCTAAATCTTGTTGTTAAAGTATAACCAGGTTCTATTTCATTATCTTTTAAGTAAATTTCTTCCCTTATTACCAATTGTATTTAAAACCGAAAATTTTCCAAAACTTAATCACTTTAGTTTATCGTGGACTTATTTTTAGGTACAAATCAACCATTACCTTCACACCAGAAAAGAATAGATACCAAAGATGTGTTAAAGCGGTTTAATTTCCGTATTGGAAAGAAATCTATTGAGAAAAATTACAATTCTGATTCATTGAACGTTGACCACGAAAAATCAAAAAATAAAAATCGTAAAATTTCAAACACATGCGACGATTCTCGATCTTCGATTATTTCTCCGATGGATTGTACAGAAGAATTGGTATGGGACATGGGTGACATTTATACCGCCAGTCTCAATAGGTCGATAAATAATAACAGTTTTTCTCCGAAACATTTTCTGGTTTCCACCTCAGCAAATTCATTAGCGTACAGTGATAAGAACAAACTCCTTTCAGATTAAATGATAAAGATAAAATCAATATTTTTATTTTGAAAATAAATAATTATAATAAACAGATCGATACTATATATAATAGAATCAATAACTTTTTTTTAATGAAATTTATTGTTTTTATGTAAACTCGTATTTGTTTATTTAATTGTGCAAAGCTACTATTCTGTTTTTTTCAAATTTATTGATCGCTGATGCGATATGAAAAATTTTCTGCATATTTTGTAATTAAATTCAAAAATATTTTTCGAAGACAACAAATAGATAAATAAATAAATGTAAAGTTTTGTTTTGCTGTGTTGTACAAATTGAAATTTAAGCAATTTCAGTTGTTATGAAACAGAAAATTTCATTCGTGGACTTTCATACCAAAGCATATAAGTCGTGAGCAGATATTTTCTTGAACTAGCGTAAGTTTCTCGTTCTGTTGTCACTAGTTATCATTTTCCTACAAAAAGGAGTAGGAAAATCGAGAATTACGTGGGCCAATTATTTTGTTTTTCATTCCTATAGGTAATCAATTGAATTACGATTTTTCTTGGATTGTATTATTGGATAGCTAATCTTGCCTCTTGGTATTTGAAAACGATGGAAGTCGGAAAATGTTGGAAATATACTCTTCTTGATATGTTAGTCATTTTTTTGTTTCAATCGGTTATTATTGAAAATTCTGCGGGTTCTTTGTCTACCCAAGAATTGATAAGGCAAAAACTGTTGGATAGTAAAATCTACAAGAAGCACGAGCGACCCGATGAACTGAAAACCACAAAGGTGATGGTTTACATTAAAATACTTGCTATTGATTCCGTGGATGTTCGTCAAATGCAGTATAGTACTGATGTTTACCTTCGTCAGGTTTGGGTTGATACTAGATTAAAATGGGAATCCATTGAGAAATTCAAGCATTATAAAATGAACATAGTCTCCCCATCGCTAAAAGATAAAATTTGGCTTCCAGATTTATTTTTCAGAAACGGTAAAAAGGGTTATATACATAATATGACTACACCGAATTATCTTATGAGAATAACACCATATGGAGAGGTTTTATATAGTCAAAAGATTACCATGATATTTTCATGTCAAATGGAATTACAAGCATTTCCGATGGATTCTCAGAATTGTGAAATCAATATTGGAAGTTATGGATACACTTTAGAAGAATTAGAATTTTATTGGAAAGCCAACGAGACAATAACTGTACAGAAAGATTTGAAAATTCCCGAATTCGATTTACCAGATAATATTTTAACTTTAGATTGTACCAATGATTCTGCCACTCAAACAGGACGTTATTCTTGTCTCAAAGCTATTATTCAGTTAAATAGACAATTAGGTTCATATCTGGCTAGTACGTATGTTCCCAGTATTTTGATTATAATGGTGTCGTGGATGAACTTCTGGGTTAGTATTGATGCTGTTCCAGCCAGAGTTACTCTGGGATTACTTTCACTTCTTGGTATTGTGAACATGGCTATTTCAATGTCTAGCACATTGCCCCGTGTTAGTTATATTAAAGCAATCGATGTTTGGTTAATAGCTTGCATTGTATTTGTTATTGCTGTTTTGTTGGAGTTTGCTATAGCAACTTCTGTTTTAAAGCGAAATACTTCAAAGGATTGGGAAAGTGATGTTTGCAACTTAATTAGGGAAGAGATAAATTTGATGCATACCAATGTCACAATGTTGAAAACAATAAATTCAAACTCCACCGAAAGAAAGATCAATCACAACAAAGTAGGAATTATGAATAATGCTGTGCCTCTGAAAAATATACGAAGTTTACCACCTGGAATAGATATGTTATTTAGCAACAATCCGAGTCAAAATGAAGCGTTACTTAAAGAATTAGATGACCGAAATAAAATGTCAAAATTTGCACTGAAAACGACAAGTAATAAAAAGTCTAAATCAGTTGATTCTTCAATTGATAAGTATAGCAGATTTTTATTCCCTGCATGTTTTATACTTTATAACTGCTTCTATTGGGTATATTATATTCGCTTAATAAAATATCAGGTAGATTAGATTCGATTTTTTATTAATAGTAATTTACACATCATTTCGCTTATCGCATCTGGTCATATTTTCCTTGTTAGTTGTAAATATATTTTGATTTCTTAATTTTTATATTAGAAAATGATGATTTTTGAAGGCTTGAAATTTTAATTATATTAGATCACTATTTATAATAGATAAAAATTGTCAGAAAGTGATTTCAATAAAATAAGGAATAAAAAAAATTATTACAAAATTTATTTATTTTAATTCTAAAAATGTTAATCATTTTTTAATGTCTGCATCGGTGCTAAAAATCATTTTCTAAATTGTATTTTTAATTTACAAAAATATTTATTTTTTCATTATAATTTTGAAGTAAATTAAGATTGGTTAGGTTTGATTTTTATTAAATTCTTTCGGAAATCTGATGTTTATCAGATTTCTTATTGGATTATCTAAATTTTATGAGTTAAGAAAGAAAAAAATTATCTATACAATTAGTTATAAAATGAATGGATTGCTAAGTATTTTAGAAAATACTCAATTCTCTTTTTATGCGATTTTGAAGTTATTCGGTTTTTTTTTAATGATTAGGAGATTATTTCGGCATTCAAAAAATATTATTTAAAGTCAACCTTTCATTACATTTTCGATAAGCTAGAAACTGAATCAATCACAGTTACAGATGTTTGGAAGGATTTTAATAATTTAAACTGTATAAACCATGTTGCATTAGCAATTTCTGAAATTGAACCATACACACTAAACACATGTTGGAAAGAAGTTTGACCTGAATGCGTATTTAATAAAGATGTACCAAATCAAATAACAATCATATCATCAGAAATTATATCACTGGCCAAAGCAATTGGTGGAGAAGGCTTTGATAAATTTGACGAGAACAATATTGAAGATTTGCTTGAATACGAAGAATTATGTGACTAAGAAATTTTAGAAAGTTTGAAATTAGATTCTATTGAAGATCCTTTTGAAGACAATGAACCAGAAGAAAAATCAGTCCCACTTAGTGCCAATTTAATTTGCGAAGGCCTTCGACTTGCAAGTAAATTGGAAAATTATTTTCTATTAAATGACAACGATTCAGAGCGTGCTTTTAAATTTACACGTGATCTGAAATTTTGTATGCCAGGTTACCGAGATCTCTATAAAAATTTATGCAAGTCATCAAAGACATTAATTACTGACTATTTTATGCATTAATAATAATAAATGTGGCTTGTTTTCATGTTTTTTGTTTAATTGCTATTTTTGTATTTATAAATAGTACGACCTTTTCTGGTTCGTATCTACCACATAAAAAGATAATTGAATGTATTGTAGTTCTTTTATGTTTATGTGCTACATTTTGTATAACTAAAATAAAATAAAATAACTAATAACTTTAGAAAATTATTTTTTCCACATTGGTCCAACATTCCATTAAATCCTATTTTGAAGAAATTTTGATCTTCCGCGAGGACTTTTGTCATGTTATGCTTTGGATCAGATTTATGTCCTTGAATATGTTTCTTCAGCTGATTAAATCACTTGGTGAAAAGAACTGGACTGTAAGAAAGATAATCCAGCTGCACAAGCCAGCTTTTGTTATTTTGTCATGTGTTTTCTTGGATGTGTGAATAGAAGAGTTATAGTGGAAAAAAAGTTCCTGGATGAGTAACTTGCGTCGGATGCTTAGGGTTTCAAATATTATATTACGGTAGTAATCCAAATTTAAGATTTCTTCAGTAAAATTTAGCTTTCAAGATGCCATTTACATGGCATAAATACGTTCAACATGGCACATTTACGATGTGAAATTAAGAGATGCAAGACCTTGGATGGCTTTTTTATTTATGAAAATTAATTTCTTTGACTCTCTCATAAAGTAAAGAAGGTTGATATTTGATTGCGTCTCGCCTGTAGTTTATTATATTAGATAAATATATTATATATGTGTTATATGTATTTGTATATATGTATATATGTATTAATTTTGATAGACAATTTGGACCGACTGCATTTTTTTCAAGTCATCCTCCGTCTACCCATAATCTCAAGTGTAAATATCACGGTATGAACCAGTTACAACTTTTGGATTCTCATTTTTTGTAGAAGTTCCTGGAGGAATCTTTAGATACACCTAGCCTCTTAACTGTCTTTGAGTAATTTTCTTTTATTTGTCACAATATCTATCAATTTTAATATTTTATTCACTTATTTTGTTTTCACTATTCATTGTTTAATAACATGCTGTTAAGTCGATAATTCTTTTGACCTTAAAGCGCCTGTTATTTGTTTCATAACTTTCTTGAGTATTATATTTCTCAGGTAGTTCGTTTAACAATTCATTTAACAATTCTGAAATAGTTGAAATTGATTTCCCTGTCATGATTCAATTATTCCTTTTCTGTTTTCGCTTGATGTTTCCTTATTTTTTCTTGAAACCTGTAATAAATGTACATAATGTACAATGTGACCACATGTTTTGGGTCACCATGTAAAAATGGACATAATAGTAGATTATGGTTTAAATTAGAAGTTTTATTTACACTATTTTAATTTAGATACTTGCTGAAGTTAGCTTTTTATTTATTATAAACAGTTAAATAGCTTCATGCGATAAGTCAAGATTGGTGACTTCATTTTTGGAAAAGTCCTAGTTATGCGTACTGAGTGATTGACCGTCTCAATCACCAGATCTGAGTATAATCGAGGTGTTCTGGGGTGATCTGAAAGCCAGAGTTGCTATGTGTAGGCCGGTAAATATTGAGGCACTGTGGAAGAATTTGGAGTAGTGGGCGATGATTCCAACATTTAAGATTAATCAGAGTACTTATAGTATTATATATCTATTATTTTATGGAAATTACAGGGGTGACCAAAAACATATGGACGGTAATGTATATAGTATGAACAACATGCTGTCTTTGTAATTGTTCATTTTTACAATTTTTTAATTTTTACAGTTTGTAATTTGAAAATAATCAAAAAATTTACTATCTCAAAATACAATTTTAAAATGCCAAAATGGAGATCAAAATGGTGTATATTTAATTACGGTACTTTTAAAGTTAAAAATTCATCAATTTTCATCCTAAAATCTTTTATAGAAAAAGGTTATTAAGACTCAAAGCTGAGTTTTTGATCACATGTAAATATTGATCTGACCAAAACAAAGTCTGTCATTAAAAAGGATAAAAATAAGTACAGTTTTTTTTCACATATTTTATCGGGAAACCCTCTATTTTCTTTGAAAATGAAAAAAAAATTATATTCTTTGTATTTGAAAAATCCGGAAGTGAACTAAAATTTTAATTATTTTTCTCAATTTAGATTAGTCCAAAATAATATTGTGTATGTATATAGATATATATAAAGATTATACCTTTCTTGGATTTTTTTACCGTTCTCGTACCCCCAAAGCGAGGTTTGTTTTATTTGCTAATTTAATCAATTGTAACTAAGCACAAAATTAAATTTTTAAAAATTTTATAAAAATTATGATTTTAAATAATTATTAAATCAGTTTTTAGTTCTCATTTTTAGTGATTTCTTTTTAATTCTTAAATTTTAATATCTTTATAATTTTTTAATTTAGTTACAATATTATAATGAAATATTTTTTAGATGAAATTCAAGTTATAGCTTCATCAAATAGAAATATATGCTCATTAGATATTCCAAATAATATTATGGTTCAGAATTCAATAAATCATTCAGAAAGTTATTAAGAAAATTTATCATTGTGGATAATTTGAAAACAAAATAATTCGAAAAAAGAAAAGAAATAATGAGAAGTTTAACAAGACCTTTCAACCTTACATTCAATACTATAGTAAAATGGACAAGCACGTTTATCCAAGAAACAAAATTCAATTTAGAAATACAGTAACTTTTCTCTTATTTGTCATTGTTGGGACTTGGGTAATTTGTAGCAAATAAGAAAATTTGGCAGATAATTGAAAAAAATAAAAACAAAAATGAAACAAATAAAATTACAACAGGTTTAATTCGTCAGAACCAGAAAAATTTGTGCAAAGCATAATAAACACCCTGCTTTAAAAATTTTTATCTCCTGGTGTTGTAATTTACAAATATTTTTTTGAAGGATTTAATTTATAGAACATACCAGTTTCATAAAGATTATAGATATTATCCTCGTCGTATTCATTCAAATTTTCCTTTTAAAGTTTCAAAAAATCACCAATACCAATTTTTTCATTAGTTTTCATTCAGCCATAGAGTTTTTTACTTGGTTTTTATTTCGATTTTTAAATTTAGCTAATCACCCGAATGAGTTTTTGAAGCTCGTAATTCCAAGTTGTTCTGAAAATTCTGAAGATTTTTGCTGCAATAATGCATCATTTAAAAAGACTCATTTAATCTCCATTTTGCCAATCCAAAATTTCATTTTAATTTTCAAATGTGGATATGTAATCTTTGACTTCCTTTTCAAACCTTTGCTTTCAAAGTCAGTAATATGGTTGAGATAATCTGAATTTTTAAATAAATTATTAACTGTTCGTCGTTTGACAGGATCTTAAAATCTTTGTCTGATTACCTCATCACTTACTCTACTATTATTCCTTTTGTAATTCATAATTTTTAATTTTTGTTTTAACGTTGAATTCGTATGGTTATTTGGTTTGGTGGAAATTTAAAAATAATTAATGATAAATACATGATAAATATTAGATCAACAAGTTTTAATCCATTTTTTAAAAAAATTAAATGTTATTAAAAAGGTAATATATTTATTTTTATACGACAGGGATTCAAAAAATCAGTCATCAACATAATAACCATTATTTGAAATCACTTTTTGCTATCTTTCAGGTAATTGTGGAATCCCGGAAAGATAGAAATATATTGGTCTTGACGCAAGATAATTCTTGACAAAATCTCGTATCTGGTCAAAATTTTTGAAACGACATCCGGCTAATTCATGTCGCATTGAAAATGAAAATCTGTAGAAGCAAGGTCTGAGAATAAGCCGCGTGAGGAAGAACTTTCCAGCCTAACTGTAAAATTGTTTCCTGACTATATTTCGCTACATGCGGTCTGGTATTGTCATGTAGCAGGATAATCTTACGCAATCCTTGGCCGAAAAAAGGTCTTTTTTCATATTTGTTTAGCCAAATGCATCAATCGTTTGCTATAACGTTCCGCATTAATGGTTTCACGAGCATGGAGAAGGTCATAATGACTGAGACCTTTCATATCCAACCAGATGCAAAGAAGGACTTTTTATTGTGAATATTTGTTTTGACAACTGAAGTAGCTGGCATTCCAGGGTTCACTCACGAATTTTTGCGTTTTTGATTTATAAGGAGTGATTCGAAGAATTAATTTGTTTGAATTTTTTTAAATAAGGACCTCACGCCATTAACAATTATTAAATGGTTTTAATTTAAAGTTTTAAAAAATTATAATGTTACGTTTTTTAAATTTTTAAATAAATATTTTAAATAAATGTTGGTTAATTTTGAAAAAGTAAATAATTTAATTTTAACAAAAGGTGAGGTCCAAGTTTGAAAAGTTTGTTTGGTTAATCGGATTTAATGAAATATATTATGATTGCTTCGACTTTGAATTCTGATTTACAAATGACTACACTAGAATATAACTGGATTATTGTAATTAATCCATTTTTCATCTCCAGTGACGATTTTCCATAAAAAGTCTTTTTTATTTGTCTAGCAATATGGGATGCGCATGTTGTTAATTGGCATAAAATATTGTTTTCAGAAAGTTCGTGCGAAATCCACTATCCAGCCTTCTGAATTCTTCCCATGTCGTGTAACCGTCTCCCAACAGTTATTTGATCAATGGCAAGTTGTTTAAAGAGTTCTGCTTGCGCCTGTGCTGTATTTTCATTCAGCAACTCTTCCAATTTGGCTAATTCGGTAAAATAAAAATTTCTTCTTTGAATCGACGATACCAGTATTTACATTTACTGTGGGAAACGGCATTATTACCAAGAACAGAACATATTGATTAAAATGCCTAGGATGCATTTTTGCCTTGATCAAATTCATATCTTATTCAACACCGAACGTACAATTTTTCATCACTCATTTTGAAGACTGATATTTTGGTTTTTTATGAAATAACTTAAGTATAAAATTTAATATATTGATTACCAATGTAAAATTTCGCGGCAGTTATTTGATAATATTTGGATTAGTAAAACAACGATGAAAACATAGTTAAAAACTTATGCATAAACCTAATACATACATGTAATTTATTTAGTAAATTCATTATTAAAACAATTTTTTAATAATATTAAATAATAAAGAATGGCAAATAATAGAATTTGGCAATTAACAGAATATTTCATAGATGAAGCCTATAATTAGTTTTTTGGCAAATAGCGGAATTGAAAATTAAGAGAACAAGCAAATAAGAGAACATTTATTGTATTTTATAATTATCAAAAATAATTAATAGATAGATAAAATCTTACTTTAACTATGAAACATTGAAGAGAATTATAAACTATCTTGGAAAACTTGTAAAAAAGATATAAAACAAGTATGTTAATATAAAAATAATGCATACGAACAATTTTGTGTAATTGTAAATTGTGTTTAAAATCAAATAAAAATTTAAAAACTGCTAGAACTGTTTATTTTATTATCGAATGGACAGATGTATTGAACTTCCAGATTTTTGATTCTCCTCGCAGAACGTTCGTTAGATAATTGTTTGAAAATTGTTTCGTGATTACAGTGAAATTAGGAGTTGGTTTCATTAGTGATTGAGGATGCTTTGAAGGGGAAAATGTTGGCTAATTTCTCAAAATAGAAGCAACCATGACAAAAGAGGTTTATAAAGATATTCTCAAAAGATGGTTAAGCCATCTTGGAAACGATTATTTAAAGAGGGATAAATATTTATGTATGAAAGTGATTCCGAACATACCAGTAAGATATACAAAGCCATCTTGGAGAGGTTAAAACAGCATAATATACTTCAAGTAATAGGATGGCTTCCTTATTCACCATATCTTAACCATATTGAATTACTGTTGGATAAATAATATAGAAAAATTCGGCAAAAACAGCTATCTTCAGCAAAGAGTCTTTGGGACACAATACAAGTACAATGGCGTGCAATAACACCAGGAATTCTAAGGAGTGCTAAATCGTATGCTTAACGATTTGTGTAGCTCTTATTAAAAATCACACAGGCTACTTTGATGAATGTTATATGATATAAAATAAATATTTTTTCTTCTTAGTTCGAATAAATATGAAAGGGTTGGTTAAATTTTAGAAATTAACTGTAAAAAATTTGTCAGTGTTCTATTTATATAATATTTAACAAATACGAATACCTGTCTAATACTTTTAATAAGTAGAGTATATGCAAACCAATTTTCTTAATAGAATTTATTATATATTTTTGAATTTGTATTACAAAAAAATATGAATAATACAAATTTATGCACTAATATGTATGTAATATTTTAATGAAAATGAATATAAATATTGCTTTAATTTTTTTTCATATTTTATAAAAAATACTTATTGATTACTACTTATTAAAAGTAGAATAAAATATAAAAAATTCATATTAAATTTTTTCTTATGGTTTATTTTTCCTACATGATAAAAATATTTATATTTTTTGATAAGAAAATTGTTTTTCACAATTTTTTGTCAATGTAAGCTAAAATGATAGTAAATATTATTAATAGATTATTTTTAACAATAAGAAAATTCTTAATAATCGCATATGACAAAAATAAAAAAATATAAATTTTTTATAAGAATTTACATATTTATAAATAATTATAATAACAATTTTCACTTTTAAACAGGAGTCTTAATAATTATTGATTAAACAATTGAAATTTAAAAATTTATTTTTTACCATTGATAATAAATAAATCAATCAATTAAAAATATTTCAAAAATTGTAAAATTATCTTTAAATGAGAAATCGATTATTTCAATAATCAAAATGCTATTAAATGAAAATTATCAATAATAAAAAAATAATTTTATTATATATTCCTAAGTTATAATTCACGCTTCCCTTTTACTCTTTAATTAGGTTATCAAAATTGAAAAATATCGATTTCTCAAATTCCAGAGCTATTTTCTTATTTTGTGATTGAAAAAACTTAAATCCAGTGATGCATGAAATATTTTATAGTCTTAATAATCAGTAAGTAGACTACTTATATCTTTTGTGTTCAGCAATAATTCTCAGTTCAATGAGAAATACAGAGACGGAATATAGAAAGGAAAAATATCAATTCTTTGTTTTCATTTAATTTTTGGTTTGGCATTACATAAATTATTATAATATTTCAATTCTACACTAAAAAGTTAATTAAAATCTTGTTTGTCAATAGAAATTCTACTTTTTATACTTAACAATCGTGCAAAGTGAATTGTAAGCTTGACTGAGAAAGTATTGCTTCAGATTGTTTTTCCCCTTATGCAATTGCATGGAGATATTGTTTAGAGAATGTCGTACGCAGCAGTGGAAAGTGTTCAGTCAAAAACGATTCATGCGATTGTTTTAATCGTTGTAAATTAGTGATAAATCGATTTTTATAATTAAAAAAACAATAACAGTGATTTATTTTAAATCAAAGATGATATAGTTGTCATTAACACGCGGAAGTTTTTAAATGTTTGTCTCTGTTCTGGCTATGAATTTTTTCCAGATATAGTAAAAAGAGATCAACTTTTTCTTTTTTAATATTGAAAACTTGAATTGAATAATTTTCTGAGAAGCGTTTGGATTACAGAAA
>JBBMKC010149066.1:0-15729 GCA_037834085.1 Bipalium vagum
TTTATTTAAATCAAAATATCGCTAAAATAAACAATTTAGCTTATTTAAACACATTTTATTTAAATAATTGTTAAATTGTTTAACATTTATTACCAAAATTACAAATTTGTGGATTTTTTAAAGGGGTGGACAATTCGTTGGACCAAACTGTATATTTATCATTTATTTCAAAATAAAAAATTAGTTATTCTCTTTCCAAATTGTTTCTTTTTCAATTTCATTGTTATTTTTTTAATTCGTAAAATTAATTAATTGCCTTGAGTACAATTTGGTGTACACAATCTTGGACATTATTTATTAAATTTTGTAATTCATATAAAATTTGTAAATTCTATGATTCTCCATCATCAAATGGACATTTTTCCAAACCTTCATTTTCCTCAATTTCAATAGATTCATCGTTTTCATTTAGTAATTTCCTTTAAAATATTCTCTACAAATGCGATTGCCGTATCTATTTCACTTTCTGAAGAAATCTAGTAAAATTTTCAAATTGTAGAAGTGAAGACGAATTATTGAGCAGCCTCGAAAAATGAGAAAATAATATCTCAGAATTCACAGAGTTGTCTCAAGAATTTGCTCCAATTTTTTGTTAAATTTACGATTTTTAAATTTTCAATCTCGTTTTTAGTACATGTTGGGTGTATTTTGTTTTTTTTTCAGATGATTACATATTATAAGTTTATTAATAAAATAGGAAAGTCCTGTGCATTATAAGTCAGTTATTGAATTAAATACCCTATTGAAGTATTTTTTTGATAGTGTTTGAAAAAATCAGTTTCAATGCTTTACAATTATAATTTATGACATCCAAAATGTAAAGTTTTCTGAGAATACCAATATCATTATCACCATAGACAATTTTGAATTTGATGATAACATCGAAATAATTATCTTTAAATTTCTTTATATTACCCATGTATAACAGTTTTAATATTGATATTGGTATTTCATAAAGGAACAATGATTCAATGATATTGTACTAATTATTTATTTGAGCTGTACAGTTGTTACATTTGTAAAATCTTTCTTTTAGATTCCTTCATTTCCAAATTTACCTTAAAATAGTTGAAAATTTTTGTAATAATCCATAAGTTTTTATAATTTGCATAATAAACATTGAATGCATCCATTTTACATTTTTCAATACTTTTGGTTCTTTAAATTTTTCAATAATAATTGATTTCATTATTTACCACGCATACTAACACATAACATTAATGTCAACCGTTCTTTCGATTGCTCTATCTCATTACATGGACCTCCATGTTCTACAAAGCTTTTTGGGTACTCTTATAATAAAGAGCCATTTCACCATAGTTGTATTCATCCAGGACGTTTTAGGAACCTCCATAAATTACTTGCTGATCCAAAATCGCAGAATTTTAAATTCAACGTTTTTTCGGTTTTTAAAATTCCTCAGCCAGCCACTCTAGGCTTCAAAGTTTAAGAATTGACTTGCAATTTTCATAGCGATACCTTTAATAGCGGTACAATTTACTGAAATATCTTTCATTCTTGGCTTTCTAATACATTATAGATTTTATATAAGTTATTCTGTGTTGATTCATCTGTTTCGACTGCACTGTTGAATTGCTTACACGTTGTACTCATTTTCAACTCGCAGTTAATATTTTGCCAAATTTTGCTTTGTTATGCTTGTACTTCCTTTGCTTGTATCTAATTTGTCAGCAAGTTTTCTTTCTGACGTACCATCTTTTATGGTTTTAGTTATTTTGCATTTATGATTAAAAGTTAGTTTTATTTAAAAACTTTAAAATGTAAAAAAATGTTGACTCTTAAACAAATTCTATAATAAAATGCTGTAATTATGTAATTTTTATATTGATAAAGGTCAATTTTATGTCAAGATTCTACTGTTTATTCAAAAATGGTTCATTATATGTGCATGTCCAGGTATCAAGGTGGCCCATATTGAGATTTACTTCAAAAAAGGTTTGCTTTTATATATATTATGGAAATACTACAAAATATTTGAATTTAGTATGGCTAATCGAAAATATGTTTCGTAAACGGATTTTCTATTTCAGTTCATACTGAATGAAACTGAGGCTGAATCATGCTAGGACCTTCTATTGATGTTATGTTGAACGTCAGTGTCAACATTAGTGTAACCTATCTTGACATAAATATGAGAGTCAATAGGATTAAAGATATGGCAACTAACCTTTAACTTTAAATTGCTTTCGTGTTCTAAAAATAACACTTTTTCGATTCATTTTTTTAACACGACAACCAAAAATTCAAATTTCAATGGTTGATCAAAGGGGATCTGTCGATATTAGTAGTCAGTCAAAAATCATGTCAACAAAGTACCGCTTTTTGTCTGATGAAATATGTTATGTGTTTTGAATTTTGAGCTACTTAACAGAAGAGAAACGATAAATGCAAAATGCTACTGAAATCAGGTAAGCTGTGTGGATAAGGCTATTCATCAAGGCGTGGATAACTTATTACATAAAAATTGTCATCTATAAGAACCATGTTGCTTCTATATGTTTTTTGAGAATGATGACCAAAATGATACCAATAGACCATAATTCCAATCATACATATTTTTTAGATATTTTGGACATTAATGAATTATTTTCTCACCAAATCCTTTAAAATTCTCTGTTTTGTAACACACTGCGTCACTGAAAATGATTGTTGCCCAAATTCATGGACAAAATAAGTGTCAGAACAAAAAATCAATTTACTTTAGTTCTTAATTCAATTGAATTTTTGAGGAAGACAATTATTTATTCTCAAAATTCATCATGTTGATGATTGCTATCAACACAATTCTTGAACTAAAATAAGTTTTGGTTCGGGAAAAATATATTAAACTAGAGAAGAAATGTAATTGATTAATGTCTGAGTTAAGTGCCTCTCATTTTGGATTTAATTACAATTAGATCAATTTCCTGTAATAAAATGGAAGTATGTTATACTAAATCACCATATCAATATAATTATAAATTTGATAAGAAGTGAAAAGAATATTCATATTTTAGAAGAATCAGATTTTAATTTTTCAATCTTACTGCACATGTAAAGTTAATGTAATAAATAAAATTTTGGTAATCTTATTGATGATAATGTAGTAAATGTAATATTTTTAAATTTAATGAAAAAAAGATCTTGAAGCAAAATTAAAACTGAAATTCAATCAATATTTTAGAAACCTTTCCAAAAGCAATTTCTCCAGATCCTATGAAAAAAATTGAATTTCAACTAAAAAAATTTCAGATTTATTAATTTATTTGAAAATTTATTACTCTATTAAAGAGAAAATTATCAAATAAAAATGATTTTAATAAAAATATATTAAATCAATAAAAGTTACAGAAATTCAAGAAAAATTTTACAAATAAAGTAAAACAAAATTTAAAATATTATTATGCTGAAGATGATTATAAAATATTTAATCGAAAATACCATCCTAATATTTAATAAATTCTAAAATTAAAATGTCAAGAAATTTAATAATTAATTCAAATAAAAGAAGATTTTATAAAAGAAAGTAGAGCTGTTTTTAAAAATGATTTATAATAATAAATTAATTTTAGATAAACAAATATAAATATAATAACATTATAATTTTGTTTCTTATTTTAATAAAATTGAAGTATCTTAAACTAAATTACCATATCAGTATGATGATAATTTGATAATTAAAATGAAAATATGAAAGATATTTTAGATTAGGGGTCGGTACATTTTGGTTATATTGGACTGGATTGCGTTTTTTGAGAGAGTGTTGGGCCGGATGGGTTCTTAAAAATATTATAAAAAGCAGCTTATCAATAAAAATTTTTTCAAATTTTTTAAAATCAGCAAAATAATAAAAAAATTTTAGTTTCATATAGATAAACAATTTGGCAAAAATCAATGTATTTTTAAAATCTTTTGTACTCCAAAATCCACAATTTGAATAATTAAACAGAAGCCTGATGTTCTGTGTCACCTGAAAGCATCTCAATATTGGATGTTAAGAATGTCGATGCCAGTAACAAAATTGCTATCAGTTAATCTTGTTCTCAAATTTTTTTAGTATAGTTCAATTTTGAAAATAATTGCTTACATTGGTAATGTTAAGTTTGCTAAAAAGGTGGGTCTAAAAAGAGTTGGGTCAAAAATATCGATGTTAGACTCTTGAACAACTTAACATAAATTGTTTATAACTCAGAAAGTTTTAGTGCACGTATGAACGGAGTTAAACTTCTAGTGACAACTTAAATAAAAATCGATTGCAAAATTTAATTACTAATGGGTGACAACGATAAACAGAGATAACAATTTTTTTCACTAAAATATATTTTTAAAATAAATGTAAGATATGTATCATTGTTATGAATTATTTTAAAGTATAAACTCGAGATGTGAAGATTGCTAAAAAAAGTCAGATCACCATTCGGTATCCTACTCTCAAGGGCCCTCAGTAAAAAATTCGATTCTCAGTCCTACTTGACGTGAAGAACGCAAAAAAGCTACTGGGAAATCAGTTAAAACAAAATTTTATTTGATCCTGAAGTGTTAGAGTAGCTGTCCAAGTTTTAGTATTTACTTAATTTAATTAATTAGACTCTAACTTATAATTTCAAATCGAATTATAGTTTAAAGGTTTTAGTTATTTGAGAGTCGGTTCACCTAATAATAGTGTGAGACAAAAATTATTATTATTTAGTTAGTGGGATCTGTAATCAAATCCCCTAATGATCAATTTAACAAAAAAAATTACTTAATATAAGGTTTAACTTTTTGCCTTTTGAATTATCCGCTGCTGATGCAAGTTCTGGTTTTCTTTACCTTTATTTTTCACTAAAAATTTTTCGTTCTTTTATATTCCTAAATATACTGGCTGTTTGCGGATCCTAATCTGTTTCTTGCGGGCTCCTTACAATTAGTATTTTTTTCTTGTATGATTTCAGCTGGCATTTGAAATACTGTTTTTTTCACCTGTTATTGTAAATTTTTATAGTCTTTTTTGTTAATTAATCTGCTTATTTAGATTATATTATTTTATTAAATTTTTACAAATTTTTAAATTTTATATAATAAATTAAAAAATAAATAAATAAATAAATAAATAAATATATTATATAATCGTATTTCTAGTAAATTACATAAAGTTTTTAACTTTATTTATTTATTTAGTAACTTTTTGTTCCTACTAAATTTTCAAAAAAAATTTTATTAATAGTAATTCAAATACGATATCAATTAACTATTATAATTATTATATTATATTTTTTGTTTTATTAAACAGTATATAACTTATATATTTTATATTATTTTTTGTCACCAGATAAGAAAGAAAAATAAATAATTAAATCCGGGCTTTATTTTTCACATAAAATATTGAAAAAAAAACTATATTTCCAAATAAAAACAAAATTGAACACAAAAAGTTCGGATAAATATTGTTATTTGACATTTGAACTGGATTGGGCCGACGAACTGGGAGCTAGGCCTGAGAGTCTTCACAGTAAGTACTTCCAAACAAATTTGCCAAATTGGCGATAATTTAATCCATGATGTAGGATCAGATTAACAACTTTCATAATAGTGTGCATAACGTTATTCAGTTTCAAAAATTTGGCATATAAGACTTTTAGATAAATAATACAATGAATTTTCAATAGCTTCTGTGGAATTCCAAGATTTTCCATGTGGTCCTGTAATAGTGCAGCAAAGCTTTTCTTATCTTCTGCTATTGTAGATGCTCTATCAGTTTTGATGCCAATTCGTTTTGTTACTCTATTAAATTACTATGAACCCTGTCGTAACACTTAGCTCGTAAAGTTTACTGACTCCTTCACTTTTGTCTAAGCGTGTACGCAAATGAATGAAGCAAACCAAATACGAATAACACTTTAGTAACAAAGTAACAACCACGATGTCTCAAATAATCAAATTGAACGGTTATTAACAATGTCTACAATTAGATAGTGCCATCTATAATAATCAATATTATATCAATTAAGCAAGCTAGACTTACAAATTCTTTTCTAAAATAAATAATTCGAGTTTTTTATGGTATTGAGTATAATTATTATAACTATTCTAGACCCTTTAGGGGTATTCAAACGATAATTTTAAGAGAGTTGAAAGGGAAGTGCACTTGACTAACCAAACAATAGTAACACTGCACTAATAATTTGAAATAGCAAAAATAATAGTTGAAAAGAAAGCAAAATAATAAATTCACTTAATTCATTATTTGTGTTGGGTAATGAAAGTTAATTAGTGTTAATACACACACGATAATACACAAAATCGATAAAAATTAAAAAGTTAATTTTCCAAACTCTTTTAAAATCATTATCATTATTTAAACATTCTCAACTAATGATACTATGAAGAAAATTCAGATAAGATTCCAGATCTCCACTTGAGTTAAGATCTGATGTTAGATTCAAGGAAATTGATTTAGTTAATTTTCAAGAAATTGAAGGGATCTACGTTTTGTGTTAGTTTTCGGATAGCAAGATATTTGTTAATTACTTATAATAATAATAATTATTATTATATCCTGATAATTTAACTTTTTAAGAATATTTAGTTTACTGATGTGATTTATTTAATCTATTATTTTTAATACTCTAAATCCCTGATAACGTCAAACTTTATGGTATATATTGAAAATTTAATAACTTTGTCAAGGAAAGTTAATTCTACAATTTCAATAAAGTTCTACTGGGTTTTAATCACCTGTATAGATCTATGGATTTCTTTGTCACAATTTTTGCTTATGCAACCAGTTTGTGGTAAATAATTGACCTTGAATCTTTCTTTAAAAACTTTTCTGAATTAGATTCCCTTGACATTTAATTATTATTTGTCTAATAATTTTCGTGCGCTTTTTACAAATTATTATCTCGTGTAATGAAAATGATTATGGGCTTTATTATTAGATAGAACTTAAAAATTTACAATATTTGAACTTTTCATTATTATTAACTAAAGTTACTATTTTTAGATAGTTATAATTTGTTAACTGTTATGATTTATTTTTAGAAAGTTACTTATTTGATATTAAATCAAATTACTAATGAATTTTTAAAATAAATATTTATTATATCAGTGAATAGAATTTATTATTATTTCTATTTTATAGCTAGTTGTTATTAAAATATTATTATTATTATTATTATTATTATTATTATTATTATTATTATTATTATTAATTTATATTACGGAGTTATTATTGTGATTATTAATCATATTATTAGTTTTCATAAAAAAGATTGTAATATTTCTATTTCATTTACAATGATAACTATTATTTTTGTTGTTTGAGAATTTGGAAACTATTACATGGACAAAATAAAACCAGAAAAAAACAAAATGATAACTACAGTATACATTCTTATAAGAAAGTTTCATGCATCACAGAAGCTTAAAGAATATTTTTATTTATTTTTTTACATTGCCTATTTATCACAAAAAATCAATTATTTCCATCTTCGGGTTATTAGGGTTTTTGATCTTTTTTTTTGTCAATTGTTCTTTAGTTTCTCGTACATTTTGTAGGAACATGTATACTCAAGGTTGGGAGTCTCCAAATAGTAATTAATTTAGATAATTTAAACATATGCTTATTTGTTTTTCTGTGGAAGAAAAAATTCTAATTTTCCGTGGAATGGAAACTTAAAAAATTATTAAGCAGTGAAAACATTATTTCTTCACTTCACTTCCATGTGGGCAAACGATAATAAATAGTGGAAAAGTTTAAGAGCATATACTAGAAATATAGAGGAAAAATAAAAAAATATTCAGAGTTAAAGAAGCGTTCAATTAAAAGTCTTAAAAATCCGAAGATATGATGTATTTAAAAATTTTACACAGAAATTTTTTGTTTAAACAAATTATGATCCTTATGTCGAGGTTCATGATTTTAAATAATTCGTATCAATCGCCATTTTTGTTAACAATTTTAGTTTTCATCATCATCCCTCATTGTTTTTCTCTGCTTGATCATTAATTTTAGTTATGCCATTTTGTCTTTTTAACATTGAAACTGATCGAACTATCTATACTAATGGAATAGGTTGTTATTATAAATCATTTTGCGCGCACCCTTTTTAAATATTAACATATTTCACAATCAGTTGGAAATAAATTCATTAATTTTACTAATAATAAAAAATAATAATATAATATTAACTTTAATAATAACTATCTTAAAGACTTAAAGTATGATTTTCAATTTAGAATATTGTCACATTATAAAGAAAGCCTTAGCCTGCTTACGGGTCTCAGTGACGAACCTTTGGAAATTCCCAAGACAAAGATGGAAAATAATTAATCAAACGAATATTTAATCATTGACAGTTCGCGATTTAAATCGACATCGTGTTGAAATGAAAAATTAATAATATAAAGTAATGCTTGGATTAGAGACAGAACTAGATTAGGCGAGTGGCTTTGCCGTGTATGCACCAGTGACTTTTTATGGTTCATTTGATTCTCGTTATTGGTTTGTAAGCCTAAAGGTAATTATAATCAATAGGATAAGTTATCTCCCCTAAATTAATCAGGCAATGTCCAGATAAAGTAATATATCATTCTCACATTGATCATAAGTGAAATAATTGTGGAAATTGAACACAACATTCGATTTGAGTCAGGGATTAAAATAATTATTTCAGTGGACGATTTCATTGTTTAAAATAATTGGTTTGCTTTGATAAAATACATAAAGAAATATTTCGTATTTATTTACTAAACATTATATAAAGTGGAAATTAGGTAAAAAAACATTACAACTTTTTTTCACAAAGACTTGTTAGAAGTACATGCAAAATCTTTTCATTATTTTTTATTATTAAATTATATTATAAAAAATATTACTTTTATTTTAATCTCGATAAATTTTTTTTCTGTATAATTACTGAATTATTTTTATTATTTATATTGATTAATGTATTTTTTACAACAGTATTAATCTTCTCACATAACAAAGTGGAATTTAATGGATGCAAACATATCTAATTTAATTATTTTAATTAAATTTTAATAAGCACAATATATTTTATTAAAAAGTATTTATTTTTATTATTTTTTTACTTTTTGTATTTTATAGTTTATTTATATTTATATTTCAACTGGAACAATTAACCCTTGATTTTATTATTATTATTATTATTATTATACATTTATATTTATTCAAAATAATAATTTCTTATATAATATGTAGTGTAATATATTAATTATATTGATATTATAATATTATATATAATAATATATGTATATACTTAGAAACATTATTGATGTAGCTAGAATATTTTTTATTGATTTAAATAATATTGATTCATTAAAGTGAATATTTTTGCTATACAAAACAATGAAAAAATATTGTCTTCAAATGAACAAATGAATTTTTAGTGATTCTGAAATGAAAGCTAAGATTCCGAAATCAGGCAAATTTCCATTAATGACAATTCTATTTGTAGATGTCATTTCATACTATTTCAACACAAGTTGGCAAGTTCTCAATGAAACCATTAATAATAACATATCATCGCTGTTATCTTATAAACCTATTCACATTGAAAACGGGTGAAACAAGACTATTTTCCGAACACAATTCTCTGCTCTCTTTATGAAAATAACCGCAGGATTCTCGACAGAATTGCAGAAATCATGATTATGGCAATGGCAGCATCAGAGACTTAGGAGTGGTGCCTGTCCACTATTATTAGCTTGAGCCCACTGTTGCAAAAGCCCAGCCGAGCAAAGGAACAACCACTTGCTGGAGGTCATCTATCAGTGTGCATGCATCCACGGTGACTGATTTGTCGGTATGTGACTGTCCATCTATGGAAATGAGATGGACCATAAATTCGAATTTGCATTATCATGCCTTGACCACTGATTACTCTTTGTCTTCTTCCAATTCCGATAAGAAACTGTTCTGGGAATAGTTGATACCCAATGTTAATTTTATCTTCTCAATAATTCATCATTTGGAATTTTCTCCATTTGGAAATTTATGAAGAAAATTAGCCGAGTTGATTTTGCACTAATTAACTGATACAAGCACACTTTTCCAATGAAAATAAAATTATTTCATTTAAAATTAAAATAGGTATTGTTTTATTGTATTGATGTTTCAACTTAAAATGGATAAATATTTAAATAAAATAAATAATAGTAAATATTTATTTGTATTATTGAACAAAAGAATATACTTTCGGGAATTTTATTTTTGTTTCACAAAAAAAGATTTAACATGATAAGAATGAATGTTATTAACATATTATTTTTTAATATTTATTATCATTTTTTGTTAATGATGCCGATTACGTTCGTGAACTCATAACTTTAAATTTATTATAGTAATTATTACATAATAATCATTAATAATTAAACGGCTTTGTTTGTTTGTTGAGAAGCTGGGCACATAAAACTGTTCATAATTAGTCTGGTTTGTACAAGAAAAAGTATTGCATTATAAATTCTTTAAATTTTGATTTAAATTTAAAATTGAGTTTACGAACGTAGACTGCAGCATTAAATTTTTTTTTATTAATATTAAAATTATTTTAAGTCATACAATTGTTGATCCCAGATGTAATAAAAATATTTGCGATTAAGATTTGAAAATATTTCTATTACTTTTATTATTTTAATATTAAAAATCGCCATTTTAAATATAAAATTAATGTTTGATTTTAATGTCTATTTTGATATTTCAAAAAAACCAATAAATATTTATAACTTCTAAATATTGACAATTTCAAGGTCAATCGTGTAATTAAACAAAAAATAGAATTATTGCTTTTAATAAAATTCAAATTTATATAAAATTGAAATTCTATAACAAATGAAACATAAATAATTTTGAAATAAAACAATTAAAATATTTTCCAATACAGTGCCAAACATTTTAAAATTCAAAGTGTATCATTAAAACAGAAGAAACAAACGCTTAATGTCTAAATATCAAACAGTTTGTCTAAGTCTTTGTAAATTAATTCAAATTTTCTATTTATCATTTCTTCTGAACATTATAATAATTTCTTTCTAGTACATCGAGTATAATAGTGGGTGAGATCATTCATTCCCTTTTTAACACTAGTAAAAGTATCAATATTGCTAGGAGCTCTATTAAACAAAACTTTTCCCCCAATGAATTATTTTGGTTAAAAATGTTAAATGAATTGTTTAAGCAATTCACTGAATTATTGTTGAAACTATTATTTTATATAAGGGAAAAGTGAAAGTTGATATTTTTTGCAAAGGTACCCACATATTCCGTATTACTTTTGGATAAATTCAAACTCTGTAATGATAAATCTAAACAATACCATTGACCAATAAAATAATATTCACATAAACTAAAACTGGAAACGAGATTTTTATTTTGTTAAAAAAAAGACAACTAAGGACCTGACCACAATATCTTATGGTTATCTTTGTAATGATTCACACCCATTTCCGAATCCACAAGTAAGTCTAAAACTTTCATTAAATTGTACCACAAGTCATATCACAAAATCTTGTCACAATGTCTCAATAATGGTTACAGATTTACAACCTAATCGATCTTGTGTCTCAGCCGTATAATCGTAAACAATGAAATGTAATAAACAAATATGTTAACAATTATTATTTAGTTTTTACTGATTAATTTAATAATATTATTAATAAAAATGAGACAAATAAAGATATTACAAGCCAATAACTGTATCCAGTTTCGATTAGGGTTATAAATGTTCCACAAGGATCCTTTCAGTCACTGAACTTGCTCGAGATCCACGCACAATCATTGACATAAATTAACATTAATCAATATTACGTTATGATGAAAAAAGAAACACTGGAATCTTCATGTATACTATCTACTCTTTCACCAAAAAATGATTAAGCTCATCAATAATCACTGTTAGAGTTCAACAATTAAATGTCACGTCTTCAATTCAAATCACTTCTAACATCACTACTTATCATATATAATTTTTTTATTGTTTCCAGTTTAACAATTTTTTACTAAGAGATATGAGCCATCTGAGTTTATCATTTTGGAAGCTTTTTATATGCTGGTTTTATTCTAATCAATCTGGTAGTAATTGCAACTATTGCCGAGGATAAATATTAAATTATATTCAGGGTGTCTTATTACCGAATTTGTCTGTTTTATTTCCCAATTAAAAAAATTTCAAATCAGATATCTTTGGTATTCAAAAGATAATTCTATTGATTCCTGTAATGATAATGATGGTAATATAATATAATATAATAATAATTATCATTATTTTTTAAATATTTTTTTTCTTAATTATCCTTCGAAATCTGTAAATCGGTTATTAGGGGTTAGTATCTAACCCTGATTATCGGCTCAAGCCTTTCGAGCTTTTCCGATAATTAACGTTTAAACCCAACGAGAGCTATAAGAAAAAGTTGAAGTAATACTATAGATTCAGTTGAACTTTAACTTTGTATTAGAAAATTGATGATCTAACCAAAATTAACTTAATTGATATTTTGTTGCATTTAATATGGCCTTTCTTCTTTTCAAATGATGTCCTTATTTGATAATATTACACACTTATCAAGTAAATCTAATATTAAATTTCAATTCGTAACTCTACTGACCTCAATCCCATTCAAAATCTTTGGGGTAAATGAGATAAGAAAAAGACAACCAAAGGATGTGGAGCATTTATAGAAATTTGGGATGGAACCTCTGAATAAAACTATCAAGTCATTAATTCGAAGCATGCCAACAAAAGTTGAAAGCTGTCTTGAGAAAAATGGGGGACAAATTAAATATTAATATTTATTGTTTTTTTGCAATAAATCTGTGAAATATTTATCAATTTTTATTCTTTTAAAATTAAAGTCTGTTTGCTTTATAAATTGATAAAAACTACCTGGTACTTTTTATTGTAATAACTATATTAATATACACCGCTGCTCGTCGCTCTTCATAATTTTCAAAAAAATGTCTTCCAGATCCTTCCTTCCTATCCAACGTACCACGTTCGAAAAACTGATTCCGCAATTTTCTGGCATAGTTTTTGTTGATATTGAAAATTTGGCATAAGTCTTCGACTGTAGCACATTCGGGTTCCATCTTTACCAACAACCTTTCATAATCCAGTAATAAAAAACTTTTTATCCTCCGAAAGATTTGATATTTCTAAATTCAAAAGATAAGCAATAAAATAAACAAAATTAAATATTTAAGACAAACCATTAACGCAAAAAATAGTCATTTATTAAATCCACTTTTTTATTGCATGAAGTATGAATATTAATTATTTCAAACATAATTATTTTTAATTAATTATTTTTTTTAATATTATTTATTTATTATTTTACTGTCATTATTTTAATTATGTTTTAATTATTCTTTCATTTATAATTCTTTATGTTTCGAAAAATAACTTGTCAAGACGAAATGTCTATGATGTCTGTAATATAGAAAAAAATCTATCACAGATTTTAAACAAAAAATTGCCAATGGTAATCCAAGTAAGTTTTAATTATATTGATACTGAAATTCACTGAAAGAGCTACAAAAAAACATTCTTTCTTTAATCAAAATTTAATTAAGGCTGATTAAATGTTGATAAACATTAGAGATAGATTTTGTCAAAAATGTTTAAAATTCTAATCAATCGTTTTTTCAGTATGTTCTGCCGTTGGCGATTTCCGTTCAAGACCTGAAAACGCCTTCAGAAAGAGATAAGATAATTCTATCTTTATAATTGCTCGTGTAAACCGAGATTGGCCACAGCAAACAAAACCGAGGTGATAAAATTAAGAGGATTTTTCCATCGATAATTTGGATTCATTTTCCTTTAGATATTTATCTGCTTAAATGAAAACAGAAGCTTTTCACACGGGTTAAATGAGAGGGAACAGTTGATAATACCGATAGCAATTAATACGGTAATACCTACATAATTATAAATTGTTAATTTACATAGATTCGCTTTCTATCATTATATTCAGTACGTTGGACAAATCCGCATCAGATAGTTTGCTGAAAAATACTTTCACAATAAAATGTATAATCTTTTTTCTCTAAATATAATGATCCAGCCTCTTTATTATAAAATATATCCAATACGCAGGATGATAATCGTGCTATTTATGAAAATTTATATAATAATAATTTTGGAGATAAACGAGAATTATTTTCTTATTATTATTAATAATATTTTACGTATTATATATTTTAACATAAAATATATAAAATAAAATAAATAAATAATTTTTCCTGTTGAATTTAATTTTTTTAGAAAATCAATGAGTCAGGTTTTTTTAGAATTTCTACATGTATAAAAATCTTTCTGAAAATACATTCTTTCAACTTTGAAATATTAAAGAATAATTATGTTAAGATTAACAAATTTGATAAATGAATAAATTTCGATTTAATCATCAAATAGAAAGAAAAGCCGAAGAGAATATTTTAGTTCTCTTTTGTTATGAATTTCGCTGAAAAATAATTTAGATAATATAATATTCTTGTTAAAATTTTAATTACTTAACGTGGGTCCTCAATGATTTAAAAATAATTTTTTTGGTGTTTTTTTTTGTGATTAATTTTTCAAAAATTAATTCAGTGATATTTAAAATGAAGATTTTCGAAATATTTTAATTCGAATAAAATCTTTAATAAAATAAAATGATCTTTTTCAGTACATTTTCTCTACCATCATATTTATTTAGTAATATATTATGATTAAAATTATCATATAATTTGAGTTCAAGGCAAAAAAAGGAAAACCAAAATTTGAATGAATACCTTAATGAAAGATCTATAAGTGAAAAAAATGCCTATTTTTAATATTCTTAAAAAAATAAGAGATTAATAAAATAAATATTTATACAAAAAAATATTGAAAATTATTCTGTACAATAATCACCATCATTCTCTATGTATTTTAACCATTTTCAGGTACCTGGATTATTCCTGTCTGGAAAAAAATGACTATTTTGAATAATAATTGAAGATGGATTTTTGAAGACAATCAATCGTTTTGAACTGTCAATGAGCAAATGATATTGAAAAAGTTTGAATTAATAATTTTCTGGTAGGGTCTTCCAAACATTGAAAAAAACTCAAATGGTATTACTTGTTCGGGCAGAATGTTGTGAATCCACAGAAGATGAAGCCCGTTCTGGTCGTCTATCAACATCGATAACAAAAGGAAATGTGCAAACTGTGAGGATCTCAAAATCAAAACTAATTTAAATTAGTTTTGATTTTAAAAGTTTATTATTTAAACTAACTATTAATATTTAAATGATAGCTTTGTTTAAATAGTTTTGTGATACTCAAATATAGATTTTTGAAAATGGATGTTGAAGACTTGTCTAATAATATCAACGTTACTAACATGGCTCACCAACACCATCTGGACATTATTGCAGCCAGATTGATGCCAGAAAAGTTCAGAAGAGGCGATGATCTGTATAATTTTATTAAGGAATGTGACAGGTACTTCTCTTTATTGAAGATCCCAAATTCTTCTAGGACAGCATTAGTGATTGGATTTTTGGACCAAGAATTAATCTCCACTTATGAAGCAATGAGCGCAGAAGTGAAAACCTTTGACGAAAAGTTGCGCAAAGCATTTCAGAAAAGAAGTTCAATGATTGAATACGTACAAACAGCTCTCCACTTCAAGAGGACAAATGAAACAGCAGAAAAATACTTTGAAAAAGTAGAAAAGCTAGTGGATAAATTGCTGTCACATGCAT
>JBBMKC010149176.1:0-15728 GCA_037834085.1 Bipalium vagum
ATTTGACTGATGTGGTTTACCATACATAATCCTGAAATAACTCCTGTATGTATACTTGTAAATAAAACAATAAAAAAATTAAAAATACACGTGTTTGTAAAAGTTTTTTTTTACATAGGTTAGTCTTTTAGTGGCCACCCTGTATTTTCTACCGAATCAATAAAAAATATGTGGTTTCGAATTTCTGTGATCTATTATTGCAAACAAGATTATAAATTTCATTTGTGCTGATAACAGATCTTAAAAGATTATTAAAAAATAATAAAAATTAATTTAAAATTTTAATATTGTAACAATTTTTTTAATTGAATAATTAATATAAAAATAAATAAATAATTACCAGCTGTTAGGATAGGAAATTCATGTCTTTTTATCATTTCGTCCAATTTTTCTACTTTCATTTCTATTTCAGATTCAGATATTTTATGAATTTCTCCTAATTCTCTTTTAAAGTCAGGTAATCCAATATACTCTTTGAGGCTTTTAAGTAATGCACCTAAGTCTTTCATAATCTCAGGATAAGTAGTATAAAGTTCGGTGCTTTTCAAAATCTGTTATAAATATATAAATATTATTTTAGTCAAAATTATTAAAAAGAAATATTTGTAAAAAATCTTTATTATTTTTACGATATTTTATAATACTCGTAAATAAATATTCAAATGTCTTCATATCCTAATATTACACAGGAGTTTTTATAAAAAATTTAAAAATGAATAATAATTGAAACAAAAAACACTTGCTAACTAATAAAAAAATTATTACTTAGATTTTTAAAAAATGTCTAATTACTGAGAACACATCTCTATATTATTATTAAGATAAAATAATATAAATAAATGAATAAATAAATAAGCTTACTTCACTACTTTCTTTATTTGCATGATATTTCAAGGTAAGAATTTCTTTAATATCATCTAGGTTATTAACATAATTAAAAACCATGTCTCTTTCCGATAATAATTCAAATCCTTGAGCAGCATCACTTATTTCACTGATTTTCTCTTTTGAAAGATAATATTCATCCACATTGTCATCCATCTTAATTACTGAAATAAAATGCTGGTACCAAGTAGAATATTATTATCAAAAATGGAATATAAAATATTTATAGTAACAGTTTTTCTCTATTTAGTAATATAAAAGTTGGACTTTGTAATTTAAATAATCAATATTTTTAATTCATTAGTTCATTCTTTAAATGATATTGTAACTATGTCACATTTAATTTAAAAAAATAGAAATAACTTAAGTGGATATTTTAATTAATCGATTATTAATCGATATTTCAATAATTTTTTAAACATTTTAATGTTTCAATTTTTGTACTTTTATTCATGATATTCAAATTTTTGTATCAATATGACTAGTTTTTTAATATCTGAAGTCTAGTTTTAAGTTTATTTAGACGTCTCTTTAACCATAATTTCGTTATAAAATAAAATAAAATTCAAAAATAAGATTCAAAAAGGTTCGCTTATCAAACCTATTCAAGTATATTTATTGAAATTGATATATAAGAAAACAGGTTGGACTAACTCCGAGTATTAATGCTGTATAAAGAGAAGAAATTGTTTATTACTGTTTAAAAATTGAACAATGTTTTTATGAGCCACAGAAATACCCATGTATTTTTTCTCACCTAAAAAATTACCTATGTTTTTGTTTTTTTTCGTTTCCCTTACTCCATTGATCAAGAGAATCTGAATATTTCACAAAATTAAATAGTCCATCATGGATATTAATTTAAATTAATTTCTTACACAATTTCTATAATAATTATTATTGAAATGTGATTAAAATTTCTTAAACAAATCGATGATTTATTACATTTTAATTAAATTTTGACCTAAAATTGATACTTAATTTTGGTTCTCGATTCAAATAAAACGATATTTTTAATTATTATTTCCACAAAATTATTAGATACTATTATGTGAGTCAGAAAGTAACCTCGTTTTTCTAATTGTTAAAATTAATTGCTAAATATTGACAATTTTATTATTGTTTTAATAATAAGGACAATGTCAGGCCGCACACCTCGAAGGTCACATCTAAAAAAATTAAAGACCTAAGATAGCCCACCATATAGACCAGACATTTCTCCAACAGATTTTTAGATCTTTGCAGCACTTCTTGTCTGGAAAAAAATTTCAAAATGAAGATCAGATCAAAAAGGAGACTCTAAATCTTCCTCGTTCTTTGAAAAAGGGATGAAATGCTTGATTGACAAGTGCCAGGCTATAGTAAAAAAATAATTGCGATTATGTGATTGATTTACAATAAATTTAAATGTAAAAATTTGTAAAATAAAATTGTGATAAAAACGAGGTTACTTTCTGACTTACCTAATATTTAAAACTATTTTTTAATTTTAATAATTTTCATTTCTTAAAAATTTTTTAATATTTAAAGAAAATCTTCTTAGATTTCAACAATTTCTTGAAATTAATTTTTATCTTTCATTGATAAATTTTATTCCAAGGCCATTAAAATTAGATTTTAAAAACCACAAATTACTTTGTATTAAGATTGTAATTAATGAACACAATTTTTTTAATATAATAAGGAATATGTGACAAATTGATATTAGGTATTCAATTGCTTGAAATTAAGGAAAATATCAACAATCAACCATTTATTCATTTTAGAAAATTATTTTATATAATAAATACTTCCTCGAAAAATTATAACTTGACATAGAATAAGAAAATAAGAAAACTAAATTCTAAACTGATGTTATAAAATTTGCATTGATTCTTATATAAATTTTATGTAATGATTTATTTTAAAATTCTATAACCATATAATTTATCATTGAAAATGACGGACAGTGAGCGTCTTAAGACTTAGATAATTAATTGATACACGTATTAGCAACCAATTCTAGAACCACCGGAACTAAATGATGGTCAAAAAGGAAGTTGAGCCAAATATCAATCTTCTACCAGTATTTCGTGAGCTGGTATCTATTTGTCACAGAAAAGAAAGACAAGTCCGGTAGTTAGAAGATGGCCAGATGTTGTCCATTCTCTGCCTGACAGGACTGAATACTACGCACGAATGGAGGAATTTATTGTATCCGGACTTTAACAATAGAGATTGCCATTCTTTAAAAGAAATATAAATACATTTTGCAAATCGAATTTTAACAATAAATTTCGCAATTTTTCTATAATTTATTTAGTCATTTTAATAAAACTTAAAGTTATTAATAAAGCTGAAAAACAGGTAAAAACAGTACGATTTTATCTAAGATTTTTATATAAAATATGTATTTAAAATACAAACACTATTCATTTTATATTATATCAAATATTTAACATTTGAAAAACATATTTATTAACTTAAAATTAATTTAAACTCTAATTTATGAATTGTGTATAATTTAAATAAATAGTAAAACCCAGGAATGCCACAAATGTTCTTTGGTTAGCTTATATTGCCTTGTTTGATTGCTAAAAATATAACATTTTCAGTTTAATAATTTATATTTGTTATTCATTTGAAAAGATTAAATATTGAAGTTTTTTAAATTAAACAATATGGTATTTGATATAAATTAAAACAAAGAGATCCACAGAATTAATTATAGAACTTAATATATATTCCATTTTTGAAATGTTTAATTATATAGAGGAAAACCTTTAATAGATGTAAATGAAAATATTTGTTATTACAAAAATAATTAAAAAATTCTTTTAAAGAAATTATCATTTAGTTAGGAATGACCACATTAAAGTTTGTCATTTTATTTTTGAAACCAATATCAATCCATTTCCTTTAGATCACTTAACTCAAGATAGTCTATATTCTAGTCTACATAATGAAAAATTTTTTTTCTTTATAAGCTCCTAGTATCTATGGAAAGTAATATTTATTGTTGTAATATCAGTGATACCAATATGATTAACATAACATGATTAATAATTGAAAATTTTTTGTAATCATAAAATAAAGTTTAAATTATTTTTCATTTCTTTATCATTTTACAAATTTTGTTTGAATTATCATGAGTACTAGAAATTAAATGTTCCTTTACTACTTTATTTGTAAATATTTATTAATTTTCATTAGCACCAATTTTATCTTTACCTTTTATAACGTTTTTAATTAATTTAATATCATTAGGTTGAAGCATAAGTTGTTTCGTTTTTGTTTAATCATTTATTAGTCAATAATATAGACATGGCAAAAATAGACATTTATTTCAAGGTAATATAAACTATTATCTAAAATTATATATATGAGGATCAGATAAAATAAATAAAAATAATTTGAAAAGGGAAGTTTCAAATTTAATAACTAAACTATTTATTAGATGAAATTAATAAGATTTTTAATACTAATCATTTTAATAAAACAAAACACTAACTCGTTTTAAAAAAATTGAATATAAATATATTTCTTTGAATTTAATTATTTTGAAAATAACTTCTATTAGTAAAAATAACAATAAAATTGAATTTCAACCTTGTATTTACAAAATATTTTTTCATATTTGTCAAATTTTATATTGCTTTGGTTTAATATTTTTATAAAATCTAACTCAGCGTTTGATTTGATCAAAATATTCCATAATTCATCTTCAAAATTATGTTTTCTTTACATTAAATTATTATTTATTATTTTTTAAGATTAATTTAAATTGATATATTTAATATTAATTCGTTAAAATTATTTTTATTATTAGTTCTATGAATTAATTTTAATTTGATTGCAATTTTCAATGCAATTCGTCATCTTGATAAAATCTTTCTGGTGTCATAGTTTCTCTATGATTTAAAAATAACTAGTGAATCAGACCGACCTTGGAACACCAAACTAACCTTATGGTATTCTTTTGGTGTAACTAATCTTTTATTTTTGCCAATATCTAGCCAATGTTGTGACCGCCCCTGGTTTTTCGTAGACATTCATATCTACAATTTTTCTGAAAATTCGTTCAATTCATGAGGTATCTATTTACTGAGCTTTGATGCTTTTCCAAGTTTTTTTAGAGATGGTCTAGAATTGTTGGGTAACTGACTCCTAACTTTTTGTACGTGGATCTATCTCAACCAAGGTCTTTAAATTCATCAATTTCAACTGCTGAGGAATGTCAACGACCTGCATCACTTTTCAGGCCTTTATTTCCATTCCTAGGTGTTTTGAATTAATTTTACACGATTTGCTTTTTTCACTATCAATAACAAATACTTAATTGATTGTAAAAGTGCTCTCTACAGTATTATTGCTCAATTTGAACTCATACAGTACCATTGACGTGAATTCTACAAATAATATAAATTAGAACTAATAATAATGAGTTCGCTTAATACGATATCGCTTAGAACGATAAGGCGGAACAATAATAACTTGACCTGTTTTCTTACATGTACATTTAACCTAAAAAATATGTTAATCCGATATCGCTTAATACGTTAAATCGTCTTTTACAAATTAAATTTAGATTTTTTTAAAATATTCTTTAATACAATATATGATACATATTATATGTATTAAAATAGAAATTCCAAACTTAAACAATAAATACAAAAATAACTTAGATTAAAAGAAATGGCTTATGTATGAAAAATACAACCTACATCGTTTTACAGTTGCAGCGATCAAATATTCTATTTTTATGATAAAGAAACAATAAAGAGACGCCGAAATTGTAGGACAGCTAAACAGTTCACGTGATTTAAAGAGCGGCGAAAGAAAAATCAAATTATTATTATGCATCATGGCTTGAATGGTAGAGAAAACGACAAAATATTTACTTCAAGCACATTTTAGGTGAACAATCAAGTGCTGATGCTCATACTGCTGATTTCTGTATTGCAAAAGTCTTGCAAAATTTTATTTCAGAGTACGATCTAAGAGATATACAACACAGAAAAACAGCATTTTTATAAACCTGTATCTAATGGAACACCACTTTGTCAAACTATTAGGTTATAAAGAAATAAATGATTGTTTTTAAAATTTAACTTCAAATGAACAAACCACAGCTTGAACAAAGTTTAATTTATTAAAATAGAAATCATTGCACTGTATACATTTCTTCTAACGCGTCAACTTATCCAGATTCAATAAAATATATGGAGTTCTCGATGTTACAAAATCTTCAAAAACTTTAATGACAGCATTATCATTGGCTAAGGCTGCCGTGCTGAAGAACCTGTCCAAATGTTTGAAGAAATAATAAACAGCTGGTGAGAGATCTGGTGAGTAGATTGGGTGAGACAGAATTTCAATATCAAGCTGGTACAATTTTTGTACGGAAGATTGCGCCACGTGCTGTCTGATGTTATTATGATGAAGCAGCAGGCCTTTTCTATGACTAAAGCTTGGTAGATGCACTTCAGTTTTTGATACATTTCTTCGATTTCCACACATTATTTTTTGGCGGTAATTGTTTGACCACATTTCAAGAAATTATAATAGATTAAATCAGTGGAACACCATCAAACAGTTATCAAAACCTTCCATTAGTGCAAATTCGACTTAGGAAAAGCTTTAAGAGATTCATGTTCATCTAACCACTGCTGAGAAAGTTGGCAGTGGTTGCTCATGATCCATTTCTCATCACATCCCATAATGCGATCGAGAAAATATTTCATTTGATTGCGCAAAAGAAGTGCTGGCACCACCTCCTATCTCTCGCAGATGGTTGGAAACACTCATAGCTGAAACACCTAGTACACAGCTAAGTTCTAGAAAAGTTTTTCGCGGATCAGTTTCAATCAGTGTTTTCAAATCGTCGTTGGAGATGAATGATTTTCGTCCACGACCATTTTTATCTTGAATATCTTTAAATCTTTGAAACCAGCGTTCAGCGCTACATTCACTAGTTGTACGTTCTCCAAATATGCGGTTTGTGCAGCATTTTCAGCCAGGCGCTTCCCTTTAAGAAACACACTTGGTCTTTAGTTAAGCTTGATTTAACTGCGAATGTCACTTTTTTCCTAAAGATATAGAAATGGTTTTAGATATTACTTGGCTAAAATAATATTGATGAAATCATGAAACGGGAAGATTTTGATATTTGTTGTGAATGTGATAAAGAAGAAATCACTACCTCAATAATAAGACATGGATATCTGTAATAACATTATGAAAAGAAGTGACGAAGATGATTCCATTACTGAAACTGATAGTTTAACTGACGAAGTTGAACAGCATTTCAGCACTAAAGTTGCGTTATCTTGTCATTTGTATTTGCAAATACCTTCCAAAAAACAATCTTATTGCTGAAATTAAATTAACTTATGTAAAGTTATCTATAACGGACTTCTTTAAACAAAGTAAATTTTATGAATGTTTAATTAATATATATTGTAGAATCAATTCTCTTTTTTTTTAAATCAATCCTGCAAATTTGTATTAAGTAAGCTTTTAATTCGTTATATCGGTCAATACTATAATTTTCCAATGTGTCTTGGTAATATCATATTAAGTGAAGTCCACTGTAGTAATGTAAAACCTACAGAAATGTTTAATAATTCCTTAGCTTTCAAATTATACAAATGTATTCAAACAAATGTTTTTAATAAATCTATTGTCGAGTTTGAACATAAAAAACGCAATTATTTTCTTACCAAACTAATATTTTAGTGAAATGATAAAAATCACAAAAAAATTATACTTGTTAGTTTAAATTTTTTAAAAGAAACAATTAATTTTTTTAATACGAATCATCATGCAATTTATCTTGATTCACTAAATTTTAAACGACTAAAATTTCACTTTTAGACACATTATTTTTAAATTTTCATTCATTTTGTATTTTTATTAATTTCTAAAACGTGTATGTATTAATTTCGTCTTTTCCAAAAGCTATTCAGTGATTGGTTGATAAAAGCTAAGAAGGAAGAATATTTTATAAGCTAAACTGATGTGTGCGAAAAATAGATGATGTATGGTTGAATATATCTAATTCTTAATCGCATTTACATATCATATTTAGGCAGGTCGGTGTGCTTGAGGATCCTTAGAAAAAGTAACCTGTAGATTTTCAGCCTTTTTGATCAAACCAACACTGAATATTATCGCATACTCATTTTAAAAGAAATTTTTATTCCACCAATGGTATAGAACTGAAAAATTCAGTGCATATTAATATTTTACAGAAAATGTGGACGCTTTTAATGGTTTATATTAATGGATTTATTATTTTATCACTGTCTATTTGATCTAGATACCATTAAATGCGAAACTATTATTATAGTCTTTGTGAGCCTCTGACATGTAAAGAAGCTTGTGTTCAATAACAGATTTTAAATAATAAGAATCATAAATCTCAATAAAGAAGATACAAGTTTATTCTTTGACTTTGAAGCAACAATGCCAACAACCTGTGGTTTTCCTAATTGTAAATTTCGTTCTCGTTATAGGGGTTCTGATGATGTCAGGCATTTTTATCGAGTTCCTAAAAAACCCTCTAATTTAAGAAAAAGATGGCTTGAGGCAATTGGGAGAACTGAAGAGACGATTGTTAGCCAGGTATATTTCAAAAATGTTCATAAAAATAATTACATCAAATGTTTATTTAGCTAAGAGTTTGCAGCGGACATTTTGAAGGTGGAGAAAAAAAGGAGGGCGATGTCCCAGTTTCTGATCCATCTATTGATAAACCATTAAAAGTAAATATACCTCCAAAAATACCAAGATCTTCATATCGAGATCGCAAGAAAAGAGAAAAACTAATAAAATTAAATTTAAATATATTAAGAAATTCAAAATCCAGTACGGAAAAGTATAAAGTCAAGCAACCATTTCAAAAACTTCTTTCTAATGAAGTTAATCTTGATTCAATTTTATCAGTAGAAAAGGACAATCATTTTGCTAATTTTATGCAAAAACCATTAATTCCATTGTTAACTTGTTCTTCCAGTATTGGCAATGAGTTATCAACTTTACCCTATATATTGAAAAACATGACAAATGAGAAACTCATATTTCTAATGAGTTCAATATTTAACACTAATAGAAGTGAGAATACGTAACTAAAAATTTTTCTAAAAATCAATTATGTTTTCAAATTATTAATCAAAAAATATTTTAATTTTATATGTTAAATATTATACTTTATTATTAATTTAATTATATAATTATACTTTATAATTTAATTAATTAATTAATATTAATTTTTGTATTAAGAATAAACTACAAAATTAATCTGTTTTAAACATTTATTTATTTTTCTATTGGTACTAAAAAAACACCAATGAGAAAATTATTGTAATAATAATTAACTGCGAAAAGTAATTATTGTTATGAAGAAATTTAATTTATATATTAATCTTCAAATATTGCACGTTTATTAATTTTAATTTTTGTAATACTTCAATTTTTATATTATAATTTTTAATTTTTTTCTTTACTAATTACGATTTTTTCAGATAATAATACATTTCTTATGAATTATCCAATATCAGACTTAAGATCCCAAAATATAATTATCATTGATGATTTACCCATTAGTTGGGCTTTTGCTGAAGGAATAATAAAACCGAAGTTTTTTCCTACTATCGAAGACGCAATTTTCAAGAGTAAAGTATGGTTTGTTATTCAAACTACTTTGTTTGAATTAACTATGATTATAAAAGGATTTGCCTGAAGTGGAAACTTTAGTTATTTGGGATAACTGTGATTTGGTAAAAGAATCTTTAATGTACATGAAAAAGTTAAAACAAATTTTTAAAATTGGCTGTGGAAAAAGCAATATTGATATGAAAATTCTCAAGCAAAGAGGTATTTATTTTATTTTATATTTAACATCAAAGATTTTTAATTTTGAAAAGAATAAAATACATTAAAAAATTAAATCATCAGACCATGTGATTTTCACCTTTTTTGATTTATCTAATTATTAACTTCTGAAATATACATTTTTTAATTTCAATAATTAATTTGTATAAAGTTTAATTTAATTTTTCATTCTTATGATTAACATTATTTTTAGAAATAAAATTACATTCTATTTTGTCTCACAGTATTGATGAGGTAGCTGACAACGTTTTACTTATCATACTTAATTATTATCGGAATGGAATAGATAATATGAAATCAATATATATATATGGTGACAACTTTAAAAATGATAAAACAGTTAACATTGCTTGTCACAATATTAGGCAAATAAAATCAAACAACTTTGGAATTATTGGAGGAGGTATTAATTTCATTTTGCAAAAAATAATTAAAATTTCTAGGATCACTTTCATTAGCAATAGCTAACCGAGCCAAAGTTTTTGGTTTCAACGTAATGATTTTTGATGATACAAAATGTGATGAATATAAATGGAATATGGGATTTGAAACTGTAAAGACCATTGAACATATTCTCCAATTTAGCGACTGCATAGTTTTAAATTCCTCGATTAACTCCTCACGAGATTTTACAGATCAAATTCTGATGAATTTAAGGCCAGGTAAATTAATGGAATTCTTTTTCGAAATTATTTATCTTCCCTAGGTAGCTTTATAGTGGATTTGCAGTATAATTGTAATGAAAGAAATCTCTCAATATTATCACCTTTTCTGAATTCAAAGCACATAGTTGGATATGTTCAGAACTATGATTGTAAATGTTAGAAATTATAAATTTATAAATATAATTTTGATTGAACAAAATTTTTTTATTTTTTCATATAATTTAGTGTTAACATAATAATGAAATGCTTTTTTAAAATACTTTTAAAGATAGTTAATTTTATTGACAATCAAGTCTTTAAAAAAATTCATATCCTTGATATATTTCGTGACCTAAAATTTGGTTAGTGCATCATAATTTCCTAACTAAGTTCTCCCATATTTTACTGAGTCATAAGAGTTGTATGTGGTCGTGAGTTGTTCTGGTGGAATACAACGCCTATTCTGTTGCCCAATTCTGGTTGGATTTTTTGAATCCATTCATGTAACCTTGTTAATTGCGCACAATAGAATGCGCAATCATTTGTTTGATCAGGTTCTAGTAGCTCAGAATGCACGATTCCTTTTCAATCCTATCATACGGACATCATTAACTTTCTTAAAGTTAATCTTGGCTTTGTAGTCGATTGTAGAGTTTTTTCGCTTTTTGACCAGGATCTTTTCCTAACATGATTGTCATATCTTATGCATTTTTCATCACCGGTTATCAATAGTTTAAGAAATGGTTCCATTTCATGACGTTTCAATACCTTTTCACAGACGGAAATTCTGTCACTTATTTTCTGATAAATTATGAGGCACCAAAATAATGAGCTTCTTTTTGTATCCTAGCTTTTACAAATGCTTTAATACAATATGCTGACAAATGCCAAGAAATTCTGCAATGTGATAAATGCATATATGACGATCTTTTTCGGTTATTTTCTTGATTTCGATGTCCTTATCCGCTAGCGGTCTACTAGAACCATTTGCATCTGTCACATTAAAGTTACCACTGCGAAACCGACCAAACCACTCATGGGCTGCGGTCTTTGATACAGTATTAGCTCCAGAGACATCACATATCTTTTTGGTGACTTTGGTGACAATTTTCTCCTTTCTGGAAATAAAATTTAAGAATGTGACTAATTTCTTCCTTTTTTTGAATTTTTGCGCCATTTATTTAGTTTATTAAAACAATTGATATTAAGGATTTTTTTCGCATAATTAAAATTAGGTAGTTGATTTTATATTAGAATTAAAAATTTAGAACTTACAGATCGCTTGAAATTCAACTTAAAACATTTCATGATGAATAGGCGAGAATTTCTTAGGTTACCCAATATTTAAGAATTTTGAAAATCTTAAATAACATTCTTTATTTTTCATATTAATCATAAAAAAAAAAGTTAATCATAAAAATGAAATATTTTAGTCATTTAAAATTCTACATATTATTATATACAGTGGTGGACAATGAAAAATACGCACTTGTTTAAATACATTTTTGAAATAAACAAACTAACTTCTTATATCACTAGCAATGTTATACACAGTCAACACGTTCAATCATGGACTTAGTCAAAATAAGCTGATATTGTGTACTGCTTATTAAGTCGTTGACAACATTTAGCAATTTTATTTCTAGAAATCTTTAAATAAAACGAAATTTCCTTTTACCTCCATTGACCATTTAATTTTCCAGGCATAAAATCTGATAAATCTGCATGCGTTTCAAGTTTGCGCTAGAATCTATTTCAAATAAATATTTGTTAAAACAAAATTAGAAAATGTCTGTTTCTACTTTATTATTTGCATTTTCACTTTAGTTAAATAGTTGAAACGAATAAATAAGGAATAATTTTGCAAAAAAACTACGAATTTTAAAGGTATACTTTTCATTGTCCATGACTGTATAGCCTAATTTACTGAAAAATCTTATCAACTTTCATTCTAAAATGAATATCAGATATTTTTATTAATAATTTTGTTAAGATCCTAAAAGGGTGTGGATATATATCTATATCTACGTCTTAACAGCAAAGGTTGCTTTAAATTGAAATTACTGAAAAAACAATTTGGGTTTTAAATTGTTTTTTTTATAAAATAATAGATTTTTTACAAAGTGTGAATATCGTCCTTGATTGATTTTATTATTAAGGGTTATTATTTATGAAAAATCTTATCGCTCTTAGGTTCAGAGGTCCTCAATAAAGAAAAAAAATATTTCACAGCCCTACTTAGCATGTGAAATAAGAACAGTAAAAAGAAAAAGTTAGAGAAAATGGAAAAATAAAAAGATAATTGATCCTCAGGTGCTGGCCTGAGTATTTACTTATTTATAACAAACTTTGTTCTCTAACAAAACAAGTTTGCTTAATAAGGTTTTAATATAATTATGATAGCAATAAATGAATATTATTATTATAAAATTCAGCAGAGTTATTTTAAAGGTATTTATTTATTTTATTTTATATATATATTTATTTAATATAATATTTATTTATTTATTATAAAAGAATTTATTTATTTTATTTTATATATTTTTTATTATCGAATCGATTTTATTCAAGAAAGGAGTTAGACTTTGTTATAACTAGTATAACAAGCTAACAACTGTTTATTTAAATTGAATGAAAAATGTCAATAAATATGATAAAGCTTTTATTCTTATTATTAGTAAATAATAAATAAATAATTTGGCATAGAATATTGATTTTTTTGTTTCGAGTGAAATGTCTCTTCCGTTATATCGGTTGGATTGTTCTTTTTTCAAAAGTTGATCGTACTGACGATTTGGTTGTGATTACGTTTTATATTACAATCGTTGCGTTGGATTCGTATGTTAATGGTATTGAAGCTCTGATTAACTGTTGAAGCTCTGGTTAGCTATTGAAGCTCTAGTTAACTATTTAAGCTTAAGTTATCTATAGGCTGTTTACTTCTGCTAGTTTGAAAATTGCACGTGTGCACTGGATCTCAGTTTGATTTTGTTTTCTAAACTATAACTTCTGTTTCATTAACTTGCTTTCTGAAATTTTTGTTTTTAGTTTAGTCTACATTTTTTGTAGTCCTTTTTAAATCTTCAACTTTCCTTTTTATACTAATAACTCTCCATGATTCTGTCAAAATAGTAATCTCCTTTCTTTATATTTTTTTCTATTTATGGATTTATTTATTTTATTTCCTATATTATTTAATTTTTTGCTAATATGTTATTTTTGGGTAATTTCCACTTGCCTTTCTATAGATTTTTAACAAATATACAATATTTTACTTGTTTATTATTATTTTATTTATATTAATTAATTAATTTATCTATCAGGACAATTTACAGGTAATTATAAAATTTATTAATACTACAAATAAAAAACATTTTATACAAATAAAAGATATTCTTTCTCAATGTACAGATATTGTCACAAAATATCAGTCATTGATTCTTTTTTGCTAACTTGGAAACTGGAATAGATTGAGTCTTTGATTGAGATTGATTTGTTGTTGGTTGAGGGGTTGGTGTTGTTAATTGAGAGAGTCTCCACAATTTATTTTGAAAAATGATGTTGTGGAAAGTCTAATTTTGATTTCTTAATATTTTTCTTCATAATTAGTTTCCATCGTTTTGTAATAGATTGATTTTTAATATAAATTTTAATTATTTGTCAACGAAAAAAATCTATGCCATATTTTTGTGTTCCTGTTAAAAATTTATTATCAATTATCTCTATAATTTGATTAACTTTGCATTTTAGACGGAAATGAAAAATTAGGTACCGACAGAAGTTCTTTTGAAAGTAATGTAACATACTGCACTATATTTATGTTTTTAAACATTCATTTTTTTAAAAATTTAATTCTATTTAATATATATTTAAAAATTTGAAAATTATTGCGGAATATTCGAAAAAAAATCCTCTTTTAAATAAAAAAATAATCATTTAAACAATTTGAAATATTCTATAAGAAACTGTAGATTTTTATAAAATGATTTTTAAAATATCCAATAACGTCGGTTTTATTAAAATAGACTAGTTTAACTTTTTTGACATTCTTACATTTATGTTTAGTCAACTTTCATTCTAACATAATCAGATTTATGTTATGTTAATGTTTTATCGTTTTGAAAAAAAATACCTTTTATTTATTTTTCAACTTTATCCACAATGATAAAAAAATCTAAGGTTTCAAATATTTTAGAATTAATAAACAATTGTTAGACACTTGTCCCATGTAATTGGCCTAAATATTTTAAAATAAAAAATAAATAAAAATATTATGGCACATTTAATAAAATATAATATCATGCTATACAGCAACATTTTCCAAAGGAAGAAATTAATTTATCAAATATAATATGTACTAATCGAAATAATCTTGATTGAAAAATGTCATGAACAAGGAAACACCATCTAAATGATATTTGAGGTAAATATTCGACAAAGTTTGTCAAATACCATCCATGGGCTTATTGATTCTTTTAATTATCTCTCGGATGACAATTAACACATACGGCAAGATAGGTCGTGTTGTTTTGTCATTTCCACATCCGGATAATCTGTAGTCTTAAGATATGAATATTGATATAATTGACTTTGTACATTCAATTTTCAATCAAATTTCTTTAATAATGCTCTTATATATTTTTTAAAAAAAGGTTCATCGCAAGTTGAATCTTTATAATTTTTTTTTCCAAAACAACACACATAAGATATGTAATGTATTTAAATTCATAAATAAATCTTGATTATTTATTAAGCCGGAAGCATGAATTTTGAATTTGTGAATTACTTGTTAGTGCCTCTAACACAAACTCTGAGTAACACTTGCTTACAAAAGTTAAGAAAATCAACAATACTGGAAGTGCAACGATATCTGAAACTTGAGTTCAACAACAATAAAATTAATAATGAAGACAAATCTGTGGAAACAAGTAAGAAAGACATTTTTTAAATATAATTCAAGAATTAATAAATTATTTAAAGTTTTAATTTCTGTTTTCTTCATAACTTAATTTAAATATATTTAAAAATACAAAAAGATAATACTTCAAATATTTAATAATAATCTAACTATCTATGGCAATTATTTACTTTCAAAATAACACAGTATTTATGAACATATATTTGGAAATTATACTCAAAGAACTTATTAATTATTATAATTCTTTCACTTTATTATTATTAACAAAATATAAATAATTATTTATATTTATTTTTTAAATAGACGCATTTCAATAGTTTTGAACAAAAGTTTTCCAAACATTTATTATCAAGAAACATGTTTCGAACTATTATCAGTTCATCATCAGTCATTAAAACAACATACTT
>JBBMKC010149285.1:0-26411 GCA_037834085.1 Bipalium vagum
ATTATTATTATTTATGCATTATTTATCATTTTTATTATTTATTTTTCCCCGGGGGGGTGTCTTGGTAAACCCAACAATACCAAATAATAGGAGAGGAAAGAATCTAATTAGTACATATTAAAAGCTAGAGTTTTCAAGTCCATAGTTTTATTTATTGCAAATAAAAGTTTTCAAAATTAAATTATCACATCATTGGAGTTTCACTTTATAAGCTTAAAAAGGATATTGAATTGATTTAATTGTTTTACTATCTTAAACAATTTTAATAAGTTTATTTGACAATTCTAAATATTTATTAATTTGTCATTTTATTTTTTTATTAATATTTTTATATTATAATTTAACGTTTATCTTATGATTTTAAAATAAAAATCACTTATACTGTATACGTACTCTATATGCACACATAGCTCCAGAATGTATTAATTCTAAATGACTAGGTCAAGTAGAAAAATTTAGCTCCAGTTTCAGACAATCTTTATGATTTTTTTATTATTTAAATGAAGAAATGCTGATCGATTGAGACTCTTTATTTCCACATACTATTATTCTACATAATGTATATCAAAATTTTTTTTACTGAACATTTGATTTTGGAGTTCTTGACTCAATCCAATTTTACTCTTTAACCCGTTTACATTAACTTTTTACTTTTCTATTATTCATTTTTTTATTTAAATTTAATCTTTATAATAAAATATTATTTAATTAATTGACTTTTTTGACCTATTGTTGGCTTTATAATTTTTTTTACATTAAATATATTATTAAATAAATTATTATATTATTTTAAAAAATATTTGATAAAATATTATCTAATTAATCGATTTTTTGAAATACGATTGACTTTATTGACAAAAATTGCCATGTTCATAAGTAGCTTCAAAAACTAATTAAATAAAATTTTTTAGACAATTCAATTTATGAAAATGTTGAGTTAAAAATTAAATTAAAATCCATTTATTACAGTTATCAAAATAGGAAGTTATCACTTACTCGTAATATTGCTCGGTTGGAGACATCTTATAGGCACTCTCAAGGAGATGTTGAGTCTTATTGAAACCGTCAAAACAAGTATTATTATCATTCCAGTAATTTCCACAAACACTCCAAGGTAATTTACTCGTAAAACTGGAAACCAGATAAAACAAGCAATGTGCAATGATTACGTTGTAGTAGAGTGTTAAGTACCATGTTATCATAACCATTCCATAGCCGACACCTTTAAAAATGAATATTAAAATATAATGAATTAATGCGAAGAAATTTGTGAATTGTATTGAGTTAAATCAGTTGTCAATTCAATTTTGTTAAAATATATTTCTCAACTTGTGGGATATGAGATTCTTCACATCCTGTTTAGAATAATAGAAAAATCAATTAACTTAGAAAATTAAAGTACCTTTCCCCCTTATGAAAGGTCGTTATTTTCTTTTGATCTTAATTTTGAATAATTTAGTTATTTTTTGTTAAATATTAACGATATGCATATAAAATTCCGTTGTTTTAATTATTTAAATTTAATAAGAATTAGTTTATTTAAAAATAGCTCAATTACTGAGTGTTCGTAATTTAAGATATTGTTCTACTAATTATAATATTTATCTTGGATTCTTTGATTTCTGGTGTGAATTATTGTTTAAAATAAATTATTTTATGATAAAAATACCTTAAGTTTTTAAACTTTCCTTGTTGAATAGTTTTAATGTTATTCTAAGTACTTGCTTTTCACGTTTCATGCTCAATTTGCAAGAATATCTTAAAATTTTCAAAAATGTTAAGAATTTTTGTGACATTTTTCTTACAGAAACCTGTATTTCAATCCCTCTTGTAAATTTTTTCATCTTAAGAGTCGAAAGACATAAACATACCGATCTTTATAGCATTTTTATTTCGAAATTTTTAACCTAAAAGACAATGCAAAATCGACCAAAATAAGTGATATTCAGAGGTTTTGTATCTGGGGAATAAGGATCAAGGGAAATATCATCCAAATATAATTCTGCTGAGGATTATCATAACTAATAAGTTTTATAAAATAAAATTATATATTTTAAACTCTAAAAGACCTGGTGGATAATTACTTTCCCCAGGTTAAGAATGAAAATAACTGATTTGCCCTAACAGGGTTACATAATAATTAATTTACTTTTCACCCGAGTACGCTTTATAGTTATTTCTATCCGATTTGGACTGAAATTTCATTAGTTCGACTGATTAAGATTCAAAATTTCTTACTCCTAATTGGGCTGTTCAGAAAAAGATTACTCTTAGTTCTCAGACCCTGTGTTCATTGGCTGAAGAGGATCATAAAAGCTTTCAGAATTAACACGCTACAGTAATTTGAGTTGAAATTCCACATTTTTCAATGTCGCAGAGTTTCGAAATACAAGTATGAAGGATATTTGTTATAAGGTGTGATCGGGAATAAGAAACGGTCGAGATTCTCATTGGTGAGATCGCTTTATAATTATTTGTTGTTTTTATTATTTCTGGAAATTGACGAAACTGAAATTAAAGGAAAGAAATATTTAAATATATTATCTGGCATTATTAAAAATCCTAGTAAAATATTTGTGTTAAATGTGAAACAGGTGGTAAATCTTTCCGTTGACATTGAACTTATTCTGACTTATTTAGATTTAACACAAAAATAGTATTAACCTCCATCAGGTTATTCTAATAATCACGGGTGCTGCCAAATATGGTTAATACTAAAATATGATCAAAGCACGTAAAGTGTTAAGTTTTCAAAGCAAGTTTTTTTCATGTAACATGTCCTGCGGATTTAAATCATGATTGTTCATGAGAATAAGGACAAATTATTTTAATGTTGATAATTGTATTTCAAGAATTAAAGCAATCATAATAAAAAATAAATTCGATGCAAACTATTTCAAACATATAGGAAAGTCTCTAGAAGTTATCTTTACTCGATGGTCATAGTGCCTGAAAGCTGCATTATATTATTTGAAGAACTTGCCCGTTATTAAATCTATAGTTAATAATTTTGGGGTGGTGGGATATTAAATAAATGAGCTAAAGAGGCGTTAAGGAATGAAAACTTAGTTTCTGAATTATTGGAAATATTAAAAAATTATCATGTTCTAATTGATATTTCAGATAAGTTTGAAGACTTAGAATATAATATTTAAAGTGGATAATACGATATATTTAACATAAATTTAGGATTAGATCCAATAGATCTGAGAAGCTATCTGCATAAAATATTAGAAGACAATGGAATATCCGATCTGCTAAAGTTTAGTAAAAAAAGAAGAATCTCCAATTGAATATTCTTATTTAAAATAATTCCCACTTGCAAGTATTGTGGTAGAGTGAAGTTTTTCTAATTTAGAAAATCTCCTAACTAACCAAAGAAATGTTAACAGCGATAATATTTTTCACAATATTATAATATATTTGATGAATCAAGTTTGTATTGTAATAATTATTTTTTAAATTTTAAATGCCACTTCAATAATAAATGTCATTTTTTAAGTGCTATTTTTAAATTGCCCTACTCATTACAAATCAGAAATATTCAAAAAAATCTAATCACACCAGTTGAATCATGTGTTACAAGAATAGTACGCTAAAATTATATACCTTCTTTGAGTTTTTTGAACCATCTCGATACAGTTTTTTGTTGGTAGTATTCTAACCTTCAACTGCACAGATTTTGGCTGCAGTTGCTTGAGCGCTTAATCTTTGTTTCCATAAGAACCTAATTACTGCTCCAAGCACTATTTTTATCCATGTTATCAAACAAAATTACCGCAATTATTGATATATTGAAATAAAAACAACATCATATTCGTATTATGTTATGACAATTAACCTTGAAATGTTTACTATATTTGATTAGCAAAACAACGAGTATTAAAAAAATAATCGACAAATAATGATGGTGATAACGTATCATAACATGTGGGACATCCTAATATATTTAGTATCAATATTAACTACGTTTTTATGTTTTTTCTTCTGATTCTAATTTTTAAATCATTAATGGATTGTTTGGCAAGTGGATAATGAAAATAAATTAATTAATAAAATAAGAATTTTTAATTCATGATAAATTAAATCGAAATAAATTGCTACTCGATTTTAATTTTGTCTACTGTTAGACTGGATTTTGTCTTTTCAATCTGTTCGAAATTTTTTCCAGAAATCTTTGGTAATCTCAACAGTTTTTCTCCTTTTGAGAGGATTCGTTCCTAATTTATATTGAACTAAATCAACCCATCTAAACTACAGAAACATTTATGTAATGAAACATTCACAAAAACAACAATCATGGGTCACAATTTATGTTCATCGTAAATGGATATTACCACTTGTCTTCGTCATCTCTTCCCTATTCCTCTTAGCTCTGGCAGGATCAAGTTCTCTTTTCGATTTTTCGATTCTATCCTATCTCTAATTTATATCTTGAGCCGTTATCTTGAATCTTAATATCACCAGCTTCTATTCTTTACTCTTTAGTGTGTTGTACATGAATATCCGCTAGAGAACTTACCATTCTTATTATTTTTCCCTTCTTATTAATTTTGATGCTTTTTTTCTCTCACTTGATGATCCTCCTAATAATTTAATGTCTTCCGTGAATACAATTGCATCTTCTTTCACCTCTTGTTTTTCCGTTTTGTTAAATGTTACGGGTATTTCCTATGAAATAGTCTCATTATTGGTCTTTCCGGTGAAATCCGTCCTCACCACCGATACTCCTTTCCGAACAATATGTTCAATAAGTTTCTCAAACGATACTTACTTTTTGTCCCATGACTCCGCATACGAATAAGAATTCAGAAATTTCCTACTTTTTCTTATTACCTTATTATATTACGAAAGTTTTCATATTAATATAAAGCGTAACAATAAAGTTACTTGTAAAAGTAAAAATTCTTAATTTTGTTAGACAAATTGGTTGATTATAACGAATAGTTTATTATATGAATAGTGACTATAACTGAAGTAATACGCCAGAAAAAAAATTAAAATTTGGGACTTCACAAACTGTTGATTATACTCGTTACTTATATACGAAATGATTAAACAGAGAGTAGGCCGTATATTATAATATTTTGATGTTAATAAATTGTTCATCCTTTCTTCCTTTTATATGTTAATATGGTTATATTTTCTAAATCCAGCTTGTATCCAAAAACTATCATATATGATCGTCAACTAAATAAAAGCCAGATAAACATTATCATCAATATTCAAAAGCTTAGAGACTATAATTACCCAGAGTAATTAGAATTACTAGAATTCATCAAACTGGTCGATTATGTAACATATCTAGAATGTGTTGACACTGAAAAATGAAAAAACAATACTATAAAGGAAATTTCCGAAATAACGCTTTATAAAATTATAGTTAAATAATTTGTAAGTGGAAAAATATATAGTATTCATTTTTTTTGTAATGTACAGTCTCCATAATCAAATGAAGAGAAGCACTTTTAAATAATAATAATTTTCGTGTCAAAAAATATATATATCAATAATTTATTAATGGATTCTAAATTAGTTTTGATGAATGGGATATCGAAATTATAAGATATTTTAATTCGGAGATTTCTATGATTCTTTACCTATAAGATAAATAAATTAAATTATAATTTTAATTAAATAATAATAAAATTATGGGAAACAGAAGCTTCGTAGAAATGAGTACCGAATTACTTGTTTTCAGAAATAAAATAAGATCAATACTAAAATTATTTATTGGATAATAGTCTTAAAAAGTGATGAGAAATGAGTAGACATTTCTGAGAATCTAATCAATATTAAATGATTATTTTTCTATAAATACACAGTTCTAATTTATAAATTCTCGAGATTGACATAGGCATCAAATTTTAAATACAAAATTTAAAATTAATATTATTTTTAACTCATTACCCTTAAATAAAGGACTTATAATCCAGCAAGATATAGGACCAAGACTTGAAAATTGACCCAAGGCAAACTCCAGAAAGAAAATTGGTAGTCCCACACAGACAAGCATCAAACAATATGGAACCAAAAATGCTCCTAAAATGAAAAAAATTTAATGAATTCATTAAGGAATAATTTTTTATAAAAGAATTACTAACTGTTTTTTAAATAATCTTGGATAGTTAAATGATAATTGTTATTATTTTTTATATTACAGACTTACCACCACCATTTTTATAAACTAGATAGGGAAAACGCCACACATTCCCAAGACCAACAGCAAAGCTTATACAGGTAAAAATAAAGTCGATTTTGCCACCCCATTCTCCTCTTTCAAGTTTTTGACGGTCATATGTTATCTTAAAAACTTCACCTTCTGATCCCAACATTTCAAACATTTCAGTATACTAAAACATGAATGAATACTATACATGAAGAATGTATTTTGCTTATGCAAAGTTAAATATTTATTTATTTATTATTTAAAATATTTATTTAAAATATTATTTTTGTTTAACACCCATAATAAATAATAACGTTATATTTTTACTTAAATTATTACCACTACAATCGTAAAGCATGTGAACAAGTGGGATTGAGTTTATTCTTATTGGAAGTTACTGAGATATAAAAAAGTTTATTTAATTGTTAAAATCTAAAAATTTACCAATTAGAGGCTATAAAAATAATTTGGATAGTTATCTTGAATGTCAAAATAATATTTTTCTTCTCTAACTACCATTAACACAATGTAAATATTATCATCTTTTTGATTCATTTTATTTGAAAAGCGGAAAAAAATATTAAAAACTTATTTTCCATATGTAATTTTGAAAATAAACATACCGGCTCTTTTTGCAATAAAATTCGATCACTAAGTGTAATATGTTGAAGAGGACGACTATCGATAACGATTTTCTGTTGATCTTGTTGCTTGGGTATAGATCCTTTAGTATTAAGTTCCATGTTTATGTTTGAACACAATTTCAAATTCAACTATATCAAAGACGCAATTTGTAAAATTAAGTACGAAAATAAAAAATTGATTATTTCTATTGAATTTATATCAAAATATTTCATAATTGTATCGTTTTTATTGGTTGTTGTAACTATGTTGAAAGTGTGTATCTGATTTGACGAGAAAATATTTGCCCAGAGGAAGAATAGCAATCTATCCAAACGTGAATGTTTAGTAATAAATCGAAACTCACAAGATGAATGCAATCCAGATAGATTTATTTAGGAAATGTATATTATATTTTCCTTTTTCTTATATGGATGAATAGAAATGCTGAATTCCTGGAGTGTAATTATTTGAAATTTGATATCAATTTAAAATTATAGTTTTTGTTAAACTACTTACAGTTTTATACTGAAAGCATTACAAATATTGATTGAATTTTTCAGTTTTAATGAATATTACGATAGATTTTCAGATATTCATTTATTAAAATAATATTAAATAAAATAAGGTAAATGTTAATATTCATGGGGTCTACAAATTGAAAAGGTGCATATTTTAAATAACATTACATCAAGAGATTTATTTTATAAATATATATATTTCTACAATATTTAATTAAAAGTCATTCTGTGAAATAATCTCTATTATTGTCGAAGTATTTTAACCATTTTTCAAGTAGATGGTGAATACCTGTCTTTTAAAAATTGCGATTTTGATTCAATGTAATTTGAGATCGATTTTTTTATATCTTCAATCTTTTTAAACTAAGAATCAGCCATATAATGTTGAAGATACATGAATAAATAATAATCTGATGGGGTCATGTCAGGTGAGTAAGCCCCATATGCGAGAAATTCCCAGCCTAAAGAGGTTAGATGGTCCATTGTTGTCTTTGACATGTGTGGTCGGGCATTATCATGCAGAAGAATTACAGGCCTAGTTCCAGCACTATTAAATAGCCTATTTTTTCAATCGTCTCTTTCGGGTGACTCAATTGGATTTTGTACGTTTCCGATATGATTGTATCTCCTATTTTCATGAAATCATAGTACGCTACTCCCAGGTAGTCCCACCAAATGCAAAGTAAAAGTTTTTTTATTATTTTAATTATTTTTTTACTTCAAGACTGTCTGATCGATGAACAAAGCCCGGTTGGAAAATATTTAGCACAATACTTCATTTAAATTGAGAACTCAACAGTTAGTATATTATGTGGAATTTATTTCTAACTGTCTACCACTGGTTTATTATAAAAAAATAAGCAATTGTTGGAGTAGGAGTCAAAAAGAAAGAAAACATAACTTGCATCGCTTTGATGAAAACTTTCATTATAATCAATTTATTAGTCAATAATCAATTCAAGGAATTCAAATTTAAGAAATCCATGAAAAATTTACATTATTGTGGGATTATGGAAAAGCAGTTACATTTACATTTTATCTTTACATTGGTGTACAATTAAAAACTTTTTGTGTGATTTACATTTTCTGATAATAATTTTTTTTAAATAATAATAATTAAATAAATAAAATAATTGAGTTAGAAGCTCCCAACCTAAAACAAACAATAAACAAAAATAGAATAAACATTCAAAACCTTGCATTATGGACAACCGGATGATAAGGTCTTGTGACCTAAAAAATAATTTAAGATAAAAAAAATAAAATGACTTTACAAATTTTAAAAGTTGAAATAAAACAAATTAACCTTACAAATATTTTTAAATATTAAAAATCAATTGGTTAAAAAATATTATTACAAAATATATTTATTACAAAATATAAAATATAAAGAAATGATATAATAGAAAAGAATATAAATAAAAAATAACATCATATAATAAATATAGAAATGACGTCTATAATAAATATAGGCATAACGTCAATAGGAATAACATCAAAATGCACAGAGCACATGGTGAACAAAGGTACGGGTTTCCGTGAAGGCTCTCCGATCCAGAAGTATAGAATGTGAATTCTTTATTTTTGAGGAGGAGATTAAGCTAAAAGTAACAATTAAGTTGACTAACGGTGAGTCGACGAGTTATTTTTTCGGAAATAAGAATATAGATAATACCAAGGGCTTGGTATACATTACTTCAATAGGTGGATGAGTCACGTGGGCCAAGGTCGGGTTTTGGGTTGTTCCTCAATGAGTGTTCGATCCAATAAAATCATGATGAAAAATACACTGCCTGCAGCGCATTGATTCTTCTTGATTAAATCCCGGAGCAACAATATAGCACTAAAATATCGTCCTCTAAACATTGTGAGCGGGAGAGATATCCACTGTAGGCTCTGCAAAACTACGATGTAAGCACAAGCCCGTGTGCTAAATCATTGCCACGCCCGGCCACACCAACCAAAAGCGAAACACAATCACGTAACGCTGCTGTTCAACTTTCTAAAGGACTCGGGATTGGACGTAGATATGGATGTATATCCACATGAGGTGAAAACCACACTACGACCAGACTTAATTTTCAGATCCAATTACAAGAAAGTTATAAGTCTCATCGACCTCATAGTGCCATATGATGAGCGTAGTAACTTCTCTGAAGGTCGTAAAAGAAACCAGAAGAAATATGAGGGACTCACTAAGCAAATAGCACTTAATTGTAAACAAAACCTATATAAGTAAAACATAAACTAATTATTTTTTTTAATCTTAATAATAACTTTCGGAATCAAAAAACCTCTACCTTTTAACAGAATTAAGTAAAACCTTAATTTTCTAATTTAAAAAGTTTTTTACTCTTATCAATAACTAAAAAACTTCAAAATACTAACCTAATGTCTCTCATATACTTTATAAGTATATATTTAACTATTTTAATTTACTCTTTAACTATTTTAAATTTTTATATTACCTTTAAATATAATTACAAAATTATCAAGGCTGATGATAATTTTGTGCCGAGATCACTATACATGAGAAGTTTGACATCCCAAGAATCATGTGACGAGAACAAAAATGACAAAAAGAACAAACCGAAGATGGGGAAATAATCCAAAATCCGCTGCTCACGGTATATTGGAGGAATTATTTTTTCCTAGGAATGTTCTTTATCCCTAATACTTGTCGCCCGAGTAGCCTGAAATACTACAGCTCAATAGTAGGAGGACAAAAAGACTGATAAGTATTAGGAAATATTGTGTTTTAAGATTTGTAGTTTTGTTAAAGATGTTGGGTTTATCCAAGACACCCCCGGGGAAAAATAAATAAGACAAACCGTAAATAGAGTATAAATAATAATAATAATAATAATAAAAATAATAATAATAATAATATTATTATTATTAATATTAATATTAATAATTAAATTAATTAACACTTGAAAAGCAATTAAAATTTTACAGATATTTTTAGTTTGAACATACTTAGAAAATAAAATAACCCTCTAAAAGTAATTTTATTTTTAAAGAAGTCCAAAAGAGGGAATTTCAAATATTAATGGTCATCAGAATATAATTTTTCAGGGAATTTTAGAGTTTTAATAAAATTTTAAGAATTTAAGATTAATTTTGAGATAATAATAAAAATAATCTCCAGATAATCAGTTTCAGAAAAGTATGTAAGCAAAGAGATTCTACCATAATTTCACCCCTCAGAGAACGTACAGAATAATTGGAAGAGATTATTTGAATTTGAAAAAGGAAGATATTATTTGATTTTGAAAAGGAAGATATTATTTGATATCGATAAAAGAAGATATTATTTGATACTGAAAAAGGAAGATATTATATTATTTGATAAAAAGAAGAATATTTGAGATCAATCATCGACAAAGGATTATTATTAAAGGAAAACTCTTCGTCACAAGAAGAAGCCCATTGAAAACCATTGGAATCAAGTATTTTAGTGAATTATGCTTAAAATTCCCCACCAGAGGGTTATCGGTGAGCAACCGCTAGGGCTCAGACGATAACTCGGGAGTTTTAACCGAAGACAAACCGTAAGCTCGTTCTATTTACCTTCTTTTGTTAAAGTATTTATTAAAGTATTATTTTGCTTTTAATCGTATTTTTAATAATTGATTAACCCTTGATTATATTTAATTTAATACTACAGTTGACCCAGTTAGACTAAATTTGACTATTGTTAGTAGTGATTAATTATATATTTAATTCATTCTTTATTGTTGTGTTGTGATAAGATAGTGTGAGATTGGTGTAACATTTCAGACAGTAGTTGTGATCCCAGACTCTTGCAATATTCCGTGTATTTTATTTTGTGTTTGTATAAATACAAGTGTTGCTTTACTGATCGTTTTTATTTGCACCACCTAAGATTGGGAGTCAGGTTTAGATTTGATACACTAAATAGTGAACAAAGACATTGAAAAGGAGTTTTTTATGGTCGAGAGTTTTGTAATTTTATGATATAGGATTATTTTATAATTTTTCTGAGGGGGTAATTCCTAAGATCCCTACACTTTGTCAACACCCTTTGTGAACTCCGAGAAAGAATTCACAGGTCTTTTTGTGTTCTGTGATATATTTTTGACGTAAGGCATAGGGTTTTCTCCCTGAATAAACGAATGGGTGATGTGTGGGGTGAGTTAAGAAATACACCCTCTAGACTCAGTTAAGTTTGTTTATTGTGCTTGTGTTTATATTTTTCTTGGGTATTGATGTGTGAAGGAAGAACAGCGCAGTCGAAGACTGGCGTAAAAGGTAAATATATTCTTGTTTTATGTTAAGCGCTACCTGCCCAGCTGATGAAGGGTAACAAAAATACAAAAAAATGTGGCCACAACAAACATCATTTATGAAAAAGAAAATCGTAAAAAAATCTGTCAATTAGAAACGGAAACAAAAAGAACTTCAGCAAAGTGTTAATTAAAATAAATGTTGCTTTTTTTAAATGAGTTTAGAAAATAGTATAAATGGGTAGCTGAAAATCATAATATCGAGTTTTCAAAAACTTGAATAATTCGTTTATAACAACTAATATTTTAAATTTAGAAAATGTTTATATAGTTAAAAGAAACTAAAAATATTCAAAGCTTCAAATTTAAGTTTATAACTCTAAGAATAAATAGATTAAAAATTGTAAGTGAATTATTACATTTATAAATTCTAAATAATTTAATTTAGCAGAACATAAATATAACATCTTGTTTCAGCTTTTTTTTTAATTAAAAATTCCAGATTCTTCTATTTGTTTTTCTTTTCCGGCATTTACGATTTTAAATGCTATATAATATTAAATAATCTTTAAATAAGTTATTTGAATTATTTAGTTTTAATGTAAATAAACGAAAAACAAAACTTTCTGAACAACCTAATAATTCCCATATTTATAAGAGACAATGTATAACTTTTGCCAAAGACAATAAGACCTTGTCATTTCTGAAACAGAATCAGTAAACCAAAACAATGAAAATATATAGATTTATTTAGAGTTTTAAGAATTAATGAGTTAAATGGCTACTAATTATTTCGTAGGCTAGAATGGTTGTGTTTACAAGGATGCAAAATTTCTGGACATTTAGTAATTATTAATGAGTGATATTTTTTTGGACAATCTCAATATATTTTCTTTTTTCAGTCTTTTAATAATACAGATGTATGGAATTTGCAGACCATATACTTTTAGCTCTACTAACATACAATTGATTCAGGTTCAGTCTCCAAAGATTTATCTGAATCATATTCTTTGACTTCCTCAATATTTGTTTCTTTTTCAGCATCTGATGAAACATAAGTTTCTTCGATATTAGATCTTATTTCTGTTAATGATAACTATAATTAAAGTTAAATATGCAAACAAATATATACGGGGTGGTCAAAAAGTTAGTATACAGTTACGTTTAAAATAAATTTATTTACAAAAACGTGTATAAAACTATTTACAGATGATTTCCTAACACAAAACATACACAGATTAATGTTTAACACAGTTTTATCAACGTGTATCTTCAAATTGCTTGCCCTCTGCTTTTATCATTCTTATAAATCTGGAGGGCACACTTCAAAAAATCTTTCCATAAATCTTTGTTTGCAACAATATCACGTAATGCTTCAGAAATGAAAAGTTTGAGATGAGAAAGGGTTTCTTTGCATACACTAGATTTTTTACAATTCCCCAAACGCTGAAGTCCATTGGAGTCAAACCTGGAGAACAAAGATGGAGTTATATGGGACCATGACGTCCAATCCACTTTGTTTAAAGATTTCATCCAGATAATTCCTAACAGCCTATGCAAAATGCGGAGGAACACCATCCTGTTGAAGAAAAAGTGTTTCAAAGTCATCACGTAATTGTAACTGCAGTAATTGCAATCGTATTTCTCAAAGCTTTCAGGTAAATAGTATCAACTACTGCCCATTCAAAGAAAATAGGTCGTATAATTTCAGATGAAGTAATACAAGTCCAAACCGTGATGTCTGGTTGGTTTAACTGACACTGGATAGTTATCTGAGGGTTTTCTGAACTCCAATAGACCGAATTATGACGGTTAGTGCCATTCACTAAGCTTAAATTGAGCCTCATCAGACCAGATTATTTGGTGTAAAATTTCATGATGGTCCATAGCTTCGCTAGTAAAGATTTCCGCAAATTGCAATCGACGATCAGGATTCTCTTCTAGGAGTCCATGTAGAAGACGTGGTCTGTGCGGTTTCATTTTCTAGCTTTGCCAAAGAAATGGTAAGACATTGTCAACCAATGTGGTGCATATGTAATTTAATAAAGTTCTAAAATTATCTTAGTACTCTTACGTTTTTCATATTGCAAAAATCGGCGGAAACGTTTCAGACAATCCAATATATTTATTATAATTTTACTATTTTTAACTAAACTTATTGTTATGAAAATAGGAAAAATTATAAAATTTAATTATTTGCATTCATTTATTTTTTATAAACATTTATTTCATAAATTCTAATCTTAATGCATTCCTAATTGTTATTCATTTTTTCCAGAAAGAATGTAGAAAAAGTTGCTATTGAATAATGAAAATTTTTAGGCTAATTGAGGAGTAAGACACCAGTGCATACTGTAATCAAGGGATCTTACACATTTCCGTAAATTTTCAGTATTAGGAGCAGCTAATATAATTATATTCTTCAAAAATCCACACTTAGGTACCTTAGAATAAATCTCAATATCACAATTATGACGATCACAAATGGCTTTTATTCGCCTATCAGATGGATCACGCAATATTTGCTCAATATTGGCACTCTCCGGAACATAAAATTTATGTTTAATAACTTTCATGGTGCAGTATTTCGCTCTTACGGTATTGCGACTACATGACTGGTTTGTTTCTTTAGCATTCGTTATTTTATTTGATTTACATCGATCAAATGAAACTGTTCTTTTTATTTTATTATTTTCATTGGGTGTAACGCAGACTTTGTCGCTTAAGCTGGAATTCCTAGCGGTTTTTTTAGTTTTTTTAGAATCGTAATTGATGGAATAAGGAAAATTGTTTCTTGTCGGCGATTTTGGAACTTGGTTATCAATCGAATGAGGTGAATATTCAGGAGTCAATTGACAGATATTTGCCGGATTATCAGTTCGTTCATTCTGGTTTTGTTGAAAAGAATTTAATAATGATATTGGAGGAATGTCTTCATTACTTATTAAACTCGTGTTTTTACCCATTCGTGAATGTTTCATTAAAAATTTTTGTTTCTTACGCAATGCATTAAGATTATCCGATTCGGAAGACTTTGGTTGTTCATATTTTTTTAATTCTTCAGATCCTTTCATGAATGTTACAGTGGCTGCAGTACTTTTATTAATCCTTTCTGAAGCACATATACTGTTGTCATTAAAACCCTTATCGAGAGAATTAGATATAGATTTGGGCTTTCCGGACTGATTAGATTGCTGTAAAAATGCTTGGATAAAATTACTGTTTGGAATTTGATTTGTTCTTGATAATCTTTCATTATTGAGATTTTGTTTGTTCACATTATCATTACATTTTCTTTTCTCATTTTCCTCTCCATTGGTATCAGGTGTAATATCTCCACTATTTGACACAAACATTGATTTATTATCTTTTATATTTCCAAAACTTGAATTAGAATCGCTACTTTGGTTTTCAGGCATTTCATTTGGTCCTTCAGTCAAAATACGAGATTTTCCAGTCCCACTACGAATTAAACTATCTTTTATATTAGTTTTAAAGTCGCTTTGACGTGGTTGGCATATTGGATTAAAATTAAAATTATTACTAAATTTATAACTATTTTGATTTAGTGGTTCATTGTGCTTGTTACAGTTATCATTGTCTTCCATCTTTATGAGCTTCTCGTGTAAAGAATAATTTGATATGGTAGCTGACAAACTGTCAATATCATCTTCATAATATCTACGATTTTTTACATAATCATTACAAAAAGGCCTTCGAAAAAACTTAGAAGAATCTCTTAATTCCGGAGGTTCTTGAGTAATTGGAGTAAATACTTCTGGTTTCCTCTTAAATATTTCCACGTGTTTAAATGAATCGACACTGGCTTTTAATGGAACAATAGAATCATTATCAGACGATCTAATTTCCTTATGAAAACGATCATTCAATGTTTCTCCTCGTTCTATAAAATGATTTTGTGAAAGATATCCTGAATAATCAACATGATTTTCAATAATATTTTTAATGGTTGCTTCACTACACTGCACGCCTCTAGACACTACAACATGTCTATGGGCTTGATATCCTGGATATCGTTTAAAGCAGCATTGAGCATTTCCCATTAGGGTATCAACTACATTATTCTCCTCGCTAGGTCGTTCAACTGGAACGTTAAATAAATGTAAATTAGTTAATAAATCAGAATTTTCAGAAAAATCGTCAAAATTAGTGGCACTGTTTAGCTCTTGTATTTCTGCAAGAAAATCAACGGCATATTTAGGCATAATGAACAACGACCATTTTGATCGTTGTTAAATTATTCCAAAAATAAATACAAATTGACAATAATACAAATAATTTTTATATAAATTATATTAAAAATTTTTCTATTGATGAATTAATAAAAATCAATGCTGTAATCATTCGAACATATTTAATGTATTTTTATAATATCCCTTCAGAAATTCAATTAAATAAAATAATTGACCAATATCTTTAAGAAATATATATATATATATATATATAGCATTTTAATTATATAATGAATTGTCTTTAAAAATAAAATTATTTTTATCTTTGTAAAATAGACATAACAAAAAATAAATAATATTTAATTAAAACCTATAAGTTTGGATATTTTTTACAGAAAAATATTAATATATTTTCTGAATTATTTTAACATAATAAACAGTATTAATAATAAAAAATATTAATTATTTACACTGAAGTTAAGTTATTAAACTCAGAATAAGCACAACTTATAAAACTAATAAATTTGAGAAAATACAGAAATTTTAGAATGTTTAAAATTCTTAATTAGTAATAAGCTCTAAAATTTTTAATATTAAACATTAAAATAGTTTATGTAATAATAAAAATAAATTATCTTGAAAATGAAATTATGATAGATCAAAAATTTTTAAAAATAATATTCTTAAATTCCTATATAAAACTGTAATTGAGAAACTTATTTCAATGTTACTCTGAAGATCTCTTTACATGTCAGTAAATAAGATTTTATTAGGTATAGCCGTTAATTCTGCAGATTTTTTAAAATGTAAATATTGATAAATTGTGCTCAATATAAAACTGCAAAGGTGTTGGATGAATTAATAAAACCATTAAAGAACACCCAAAATGAAGTAAAAGACACACAGAGAGGATCAAATAAAATTGAAAGAAATACTAATCACACAATATGAAAAATAATGTTAATGTAATAATAAGCACACTCTTAGGATAATAATGTTAATGTAAGAAATAAGCACAATATTAGTGATCAGTTTTTGGTTTGGATTGGTTTGGATTGTTGGGAAGTGGTTGCTCCTGGTTTGGTTGATTTGAATAATTCTGCGCTTGACTAGGGGCTTGACCTGGTTGTAGTCTCCACAGATGAATTAATATATATTTTTGAAACTTGTTAATATTTATTGTTTTTGCTTGCTAATTAGAAACTTGCTATATGTCTACATTTTGAAGACTTGTTTAAATTGTAATTTCTTAAATTTTATAAATTATTATTGGAAAATTTTTTCTGGCAGTAAGTAAATTTTTACTTATAATAGTTTTAAATAAAAATTTTATTTATGTATTCAAAGGAATTAAGAAATATTGTCATGTTAAACGTTCATTGGGTGAATCGTACAGGCAAATTTCCGCAGATTTGAATATTAAAAAATGCAATTAAAACTATTATAACATACAAAATAAAGGATCAAGATTAAGATAAAGAAGGCTGATGCTCTTAATATCAGAAGAACTATATCAAAAGAGGCTGATAATCATCACAAGGTTACATGCAACAAAGTATTGCAGTTAACCAAGAACACTAAATAATTAGATGCTGAAGAATGACATGCTATATCGAAAGGTGACACAGAAAATTATGTTTTCTAATAAACATAAATTGGAAAGAAATCGTTTAATTTCGCAGTGGATTGGACAGAATATTGATTGGAATACAGCGATATTTAGGGATGAAAAAAGATTCAGTCTTGACGGTCCTGACTACTGGTATTAAATAATTATTGATATTTTAAAGACGCTTATGATACATAGGCTTTCGAATGTTAAGAAGGGGGAAACATTTCTCCGTCAAAAACGTCAATATCAAGGTGGAGGAATTATGGTGTGGAGCATGACTATGCCAAACGGTCTAATTGCTGCCAAAATATTGGAAGGAAAACAAGACAGTGAAAAATACATTCGCCTTTTTAAAGACTTTGCTGTACCCATTATAAATCTCAATTATCATGAAGACTATCATGTGATTCAGGATAATTTTCCAATCCATGTTTCCAAAAAATTTTAAATTATATTCTGAAACACAATCTTTTCAAGTCCTGAATTGGCCAGCAAGATCCCTAGATTTGAATATTATGGAAAATGTTTGGAAAATGTTTGGAAAATGATTTCCATTTAAAAATGCAGTATAGATATTATTTTAAAAAATCTTCGAAATGTAAACATTAATATTTATCTGAGGATTAAATAATTTTTTATTTTTCCATTTCTAACTTTTTTTCTTTTGTTTATTATTTTACACGCTAAGTGGGGCGGTGAAAAAATTTGTTTTTCTTCACTGAGGACCTATGAGCCCAAGAGCGAGAGGATTTGTCATAATAATAATAACCCTAATTAATAAAATCCTTTATCAATCAAGGTCGATATCAACGTTGTGTACATTGTCATATTATTTTACAAAAAATATAATTTTTAAACTAAATCGTTTTCTCAGTGATTTTAAATAACTTTAAATTAAAAATCAGCCTTCACCGTTAAGACCTAAATTAACAGCTCCACTTATTTACACCTTTTTCAGGATCTTAACAATTATGAAAAAAATGTTCTCCTGTAATAGTATAAATTTCATTATGATTACAAAATTATTTGGTTCAGAATCATATATACGAGGGTGGGGTGAAAAGTTCTCGGCCTAACAAAGAAATAACAAACTTATTGACAAAAATTTTATTTATTTTTCAACATAGTCTCCTTGCAATTCAATACATTTATTCCAACGATATTCAAGTCTTTTAATACCATCAGCATAATATGATTTATCAAGGGCTTCAAAATATGATTCAGTTTCACATTGAACTTCCATACTTGATCTGAATCGTTTTCCTGCAAGCGACTTCTTCAAGTTTGGAAACAAGAAAAAATCACTGGGACCCAAATATGGAGAGTACGCTGGATGAGGAAGCAATTCATATCGAAGTTCATGAAGTTTAACTTGTGCAACTGTTGAAGAATGGGCTGGTGCGTTGTCATGATGAAAAAGAACCTTTTTTCTTGCTAGATGAGAACGTTTATTATTGATCTCGTCATTCAACTTGCTCAATAATGAAGCATAATATACTCCTGTAATGGTTTTCCGTTTTTCTAGATAATCAATCAATATTATGCCATTTGCATCCCAAAAAATGGTTGTCATGACTTTTCCTGCTGAAGGAAAACTTTTGCTTTCTTTGGTGCACTGGAACCTGCTTCTACCCATTGCTTTGACTGCTGTTTTGTTCTGATGGTGTACCCATGTTTAATCAACAGTAATAAAACGCCGTTGAAATTCATTTGGATTCGACTGAAAAATCTGTAAGCTTTGAATTGACAGATTCATTCTTTGACGCTTTTGATCAATGGTTAGCAAACGCGGCACCCATCTTGCAGATAGTTTTATCATATTTAAATGGTGATGTATAATGTATCGAACACGTTCCTCTGAAATCTTCACAATATCAGCTAGTTCATGAATCTTTATACGACGATCATTCAGAACTGCATTGTGAATCTTTCCAATAATTTCATCAGATGTTGCTGTGCCTGGCCTTCCAGAACGGTCATCATCTTCAATTGATTTGTGACCACGTCAAAATTCAGCTGCCCATTTTTTTATTGTAGAGAATAAAGGAGCAGACTCACCAAGTGTTGAATTGATTTCATTTTTGATTTCCGTTGGACTTAAGCCTTTCAATACGAAATATTTTATCACAACGCGATGTTCCATTTTATCCATTTTTTGAAAACTGCAATTATAGGCGAATTCAAACAAGTGTTGCAACAGAATTATTTAAACAAATGAAATGAAAATCATAATACAATTACCTAGATAATTATAATTATCAAAAATAAGATAGATTTTATTAAATTCATGTTTTTTCTTTATCAGGCCGAGAACTTTTCACCCCACCCTCGTACATACGTAAAACACTGTATAACTAGAATTATGAATTATAAATTTATATAATTTCTTATAAATATTAATTTTCTTTCATTAATAATTCTTGAAATATTAAAAAAGATCCTATTTCTATGATCAATAAAATCAATTCCTTTTTGTTGTTTTTGAAATGAGGAATTTCTCAAATATTCAGAAAATATTTTTTGATAAATAATTCTAAATCTTGTCTTTATATATTTTATTAATGAAAAGATATATTAATAATCCATAGGATAAATTTAAATTAAATATTTTATTAAAATTCCAATTAAAATTTTGTGAATATCTTATTTATGATTTCTCTGATTTTCTGTCTATCTAATTGTGAATCCATATTTTTTTTTATAATTTTATTTATTTTAGTTATAGTTATTTCGGTTACTTTGGTACTTTAGGACTTTTAGTTATATTTTAGTTTGTGTACGCTTATTCGTACTTTTTTACTGAAATCGTTATCGTTGTTTATTTTCGATTTTTTCTTTGTTGTTTTATTTTTTTGTTATTTTAGTTATTCTGGCTATTTTCTTACTAGTTTTTAAAAATGATTTTTTGAGAAATCCTATTAATTCTTAAAATTCCATTCTTATGTGATTTTTTTTTTAAAAAAAGTAAAAAATGAACCCATTCCTATACAAAAAATTTTTTCAAAAATCCTTTTTTTATATTTTTACACTACTCACCTGTTCCAAGCCAACCATTAGCTTTGAGAAGTTCACGATTCTGAACCCAATGGTCCGTTTTGTAGTTGCTAGCTCGATTGGCACCATCTATTTATGCAATCATTGGGTCTTAGCTCCGCAAATTTATAAAAAAATATTGTAAATGAAACTAAAATTATTAAACTAAATTAAGTTAACTTGTAAAAAATACAATTTTAAAAATTGGTTTATTATTAATTAACTACTTTCTATTATTAATAAATAAAGATAATTTATAAAATCATTAGCTTTGAAATTATAAATCATTTATAAAGTATTTATTTCCTTCTTAAAATTTTGTGCAGATCAAAAATCAACATTTATTTTATAACACTTTTCTGACATCTGTTCGTTTAATTTCTAATTTCCTAGCTTTTTAATATTGTCTTGTTCATCACATTGGTTTTCCTTCAAATTAACTCAAAAACCTTTTAAGAGTTTCTTTAATATTATTAACATTATAGTATAAAATGTATAATAAATAATTAATTTGTAAAAATATTGTTAGAAATACAGTATCAAGATAAAATAAAAACAAATAAGATATTAGCTTATACATGTAAATTTGTTTGGCTGTAAATTATTATTATCCTATACTATTTTCACCAGGGTCAAGTGAGTTGATATGTTGCATAATAAAACTAAATATTAATGTTAGTAATGATTAATATTTCATTTTATTTAACTAAAAATTATGTAAGGTTTATAAGCACTTTTCTAACCTTAGGAATATATAATTGAAATTTTATTGACATTAAATGCTTTTTAAAATTATCGGGACAATTGTGTAATAATAATTTAATAATCATGTCCAATAATTAACTTTTATTAAAATTATAAAAATTAAGAGTAAATAAAAAATCACTTAAATTAATAAATTGTTATAATTAATAAATTGTTATAATTAAAAAATTATTAATTCTGTAGAAGAACTGAATTGTTAGATCAAATACTTAATTGTCAAGTGCTTTATATAAAACTTTTTGAGCCAAGGAAAATATTAGAATTTTATGATGAGTTTAAAAAAGTATTCCTTAATTATATAAAAATTATAGATAATAAGAAAAGCTTTTAATACACTTCGAATGTGATTGTTAAAATTATAATTATATTTCAATTTAAGCAAAATATTGAAATAAGTTTGGTCAGATTTTCACGATATTAGGTATTAAAATATAAAACGCAACCTTTTAATTTTAAATAACTCAATTATAGTATATATTTATTTTCATTTATAAATAAAGAATTTTAAGCGTGGAGATTTTAAAATTAGACAATTAGAATGTAAACTAAAAATTATTTTAAACTTTTTTAAAAAAATGTAATTTAAAAATAAAATTATTTAATCTTTGATTTAAGATATTACAATTTTATTTCTAGTATCATTTAAAATAAATCTTATTAAAAATCTTCTGATTGATATTTTTTCTATTATTATTAAAAATATCATATAAAAAATTTAATTTACTAAGTTTTCTTGTAGGTTTATATACAAAATCTTAATATATTTTGATTAATGTTATCTTAATTTAAAATATTTTCATAAAATATTTTTTGTTGTTTTACTACATCAATTTTATTTTAATTAATACGTAAAGATTGCCAACTATGGGATGTAAGTTTACTTTCATTTTTGATTAATTAACTTAATCTTTTATAATGGGTCGTAAGTCAATTAATTTAAAGTAATTTTTCAAAATTTTATCTTTTAGTTAAATTCCTGGATTTGGTAAAACCTTTTTGCCAAGTTCTTCCTGAAATATCAAAACCAGAAAGGAAAATACAATTTCGCGAAAAAGTATTATGGACCGCTATTACTCTTTTCATATTTCTTGTATGCTGTCAAGTACCGCTTTTTGGTATAATGTCATCAGAATCAGCCGATCCATTTTACTGGATGAGAGTAATTCTTGCTTCAAATCGAGGCTCATTGATGGAATTGGGGATCAGCCCTATCGTTACATCGGGTCTAATAATGCAGTTATTGGCTGGTATTAAAATAATAGAAGTTGGAGACACACCTAAAGATAGAGCACTTTTTAATGGTGCGCAAAAATGTTAGGATTATATATACTAAATACTTAACTTTATTTAATTATTAACTAGTATTTGGGATGGTTATAACTGTTGGTCAGGCAATGTTATATGTTATGTCAGGAATGTATGGTACACCTGGAGAGCTAGGAGCAGGAGTTTGCTTACTTATTGTTTTTCAAGTAGCGATTTTCATAAATTAAAACTACTTACAATTTTTTTATTCAACATATAGCTCACGTTTGCTGGTTTGCTCGTTTTAATGTTGGATGAGTTATTACAGAAAGGTTATGGATTAGGGTCTGGAATATCTCTTTTTATTGCTACAAATATTTGCGAAACAATAGTTTGGAAGGCATTTAGTCCAACAACAATCAACACTGGTCGAGGAACAGAATTTGAAGGAGCAATAATTTCTTTATTTCATTTGATGGCCACAAGAACTGATAAAGTCAGAGCACTTAGAGAGGCTTTCTACCGTACAAATCTGCCAAATTTGATGAATCTATTAGCGACTGTTCTCGTTTTTGCTATTGTCATCTATTTTCAAGGATTCAGAGTTGACTTACCAATTAAATCCGCTCGGTACAGAGGACAGTACAGCTCTTATCCAATCAAACTGTTCTACACAAGCAATATACCGATAATATTGCAGAGTGCTCTTGTCTCTAATCTCTATGTGATTTCGCAGATGCTTTCCAACAAATTTCGCGGAAATCTAATCATAAATCTCCTTGGAACGTGGTCAGATGGAGAGGCCGGATCGCGATCGGTTCCCATAGGCGGAATTTGTTACTACATGTCACCTCCGGATAGTTTAACGGCAATGTTTCACGACCCAGTTCATGGAATAATCTACATTGCATTTATGCTTGGAAGTTGTGCATTTTTCAGTAAAACGTGGATCGACGTGTCGGGATCGAGTGCAAAAGACGTAGCGAAGCAGCTGAAGGAGCAACAGATGGTTATGAGAGGTCACCGTGAAAAATCAATGATTCACGAACTTAATCGATATATTCCCACGGCTGCTGCTTTTGGCGGTCTGTGTATCGGTGCTTTGTCAGTACTAGCTGACTTTTTGGGAGCTATTGGTAGTGGAACAGGTATCCTGCTGGCCGTTACTATAATCTACCAGTATTTCGAAATATTTGTCAAGGAGCAAAACGAAATGGGTGGCAGCATGAGTACATTGTTGTTTTGAATGGTTCACACTGATTGAGAGTAAAGAAAAAACCAATAATGATGTATGTATTTAATATTTATAGTACAGTTTTATTGATAAAAATGTTTCGATAACATCTTTGACTGGAATTTGTTTCAGGAATCGACATGTGTACCATTTGTCTGATGGAATATACAAATATAAATCTGATCCTATAAAACCTGTTAATTTTTCTTAATTTTGGAGTTCAAAACCAAGAATTCTGGTTCTGGAATGTTGATTTTTTTATTATTTGGTTTTGGTTTGTTCGTAAATATCATAAAGAAAATTTTAATTATTCTGTACATGATTGGGAAATCAAATAATTTGAATAAAATGTAAATGAAGAAATTTAATTTTTAAAGTAGGCCTATAAAATAATAAATCCAGAAATCATCGTAATAATTAGTTTTTGTGTAGAAAATATTTTTTCGTTATCACTTTAATTTATAATTTTTGAAAAAATCAATATCTGTTGAAAATAAGTTTATTCTGATCTAGGATTTTCATTTTGTTTAATTGTCTGACTTTCTGATTACCAGTCAAAATGGTTCAACTTTGTATGTATTTCCTGCAATTTTATTATTTAAAGTGGATGTTGCAATATGAACAAAAATAATCGTGTATAATAGGTATAATAAAATTCATTCTAATTTTATAGAATGATACTTAAATAATTTTACTGTACTTTTAAAATAGTTTACTGATAATTTTTTTGTTTTGGTAATAATTGAACTTTAATAAAATTGTTTAAGGTCTTCTAAAAGCAAGCAATAGAAGTTTTAAGATATATCAGTAACTGAAATTACAAAGATATTCAAAATCCGTTAATATGAAAATCTATTGAAATGACGTAGGTCATTTTATATATAAAACATTTAATTTTTTATCTATCATAAATGTTATACAGTTCTCTTTAGAACCATATCTATTGATTGTTAAACTATTCCATTTTCATAAACCGAACCAACTCAAAATTCTAGTGATAAAATCGAAATGAAAATCAAAATTCTTTGGAGAGTGTCCCATTTACATTTTTGGTTGAATGGATTTAATAAAAATCTTATAGATGATTCAATTAAGTTTTTCGATTATATTATAACGGGTGTTCAACATATAATGATACTCATGTTTAAATTTCAAATTTTTTAAAATAAATTGAACTTAAAATATTTAAGTAAAAAATATGTTCACCGTTAGCTTTCCATATGAGATACAATGGACGGTACCAGGATTTACAATTTTCCATAATTTTATCCTTGTGAATGTTCTTCACTGCAATCTTCAGTTCAATTTCATTTTGAATGTTATTCGATCCCAACTAATGTTCCGAACAGAATCATTCTAAATGCAATAACAAAAGGATTTAAATCAGGTGAATTAGGACGAAATTTTTTGGAACGCCATTCAATTGATTTCCTCCCGTATGACACGTTGCATCTAGTTGATATGTCCAATTATTACCATATATCTTTGCCACTGGGAGTACTTTATTCTGTCAATTTGGTTATTCCATTCATATGGAATATTTTTTTTCGTCCGAGGAAGTATTCTTTTGATATCTTTTTTGAAATTATCTTTCACTCAATTGTAAAATCTAATTCTGGTTTTTAAATGCTTCATTGTCAACAAACGCTGTTTTTGGATCTTGTAGATTTTTTTGAATATGGATTGAGCTGATTCAATTGATATTCCAGTTTTAGTAGCCAATTTTCTAACGGCCCCCTTTTTCCCTTTGACTAATCGTTTTACAGTTTGTATCATTCTAACTGTTTTGGCATCTTTTTTCTTCCTGGTATCGGTTCCATATCTGAACCATTTTTCATGATCATGCTGTACCATCATTTAATGGTTGAAAGGAAAGGAATCCTTTCAATGCTTGGAAAAAAAATTTTGTATTTCCAACGATTTCATCTTGAAAAATCTATAAAATTTAAATTAAAAAATAATCTTTTGTTTATTTGTACTATATGACAAGCCTTTCAGTTAACCCTCTTTAGATTTTAATAAAGTATAATTATTTATATCCGGACTTAAAATTTTGTGGTTATAATTATATGAGTAACAATTTAAAAGATAAAAATATATTAAAACTATGGCATGATGAAAAAATAAAAAATAATACAAATTTTAATTTTCAAATAGAAATTTTTTATTATTGCTTAACTAATATTGTGATCTTAACTAAAGGCTGTTTTATTTATAGAGATTTTTTTTTAAATATAAATTTTTCAGAAGAAAAAACTCTAAATATGGACCTTTTTTAATATATGACAATAATCAAAATTTGTAAAAATAATATCTATCTATGATAAATAATGAAGAAATTGGAATTCCACGATTAGATGATTTTGAAAATGTATATTCTGATAAATTTATTCATTGATTAGAATATTTAAGTAAAATAAAAATATATAAATATTTGACATGCTAAAAGAGAAAAACAATTAATGTAGGTAAAAATTCTTATAAAGCTGATAGTTATTATTATGATCAACAAAATAAAACGTATTATATTTATGAATATAATTGTCAAGATCCTAAGTGGGTAGGTATAAAGATGTTAGAAGTCGGAGCTTTATTTCTGTTTAGGTCTCAACGGTTGAAGGTTGCTTAAGGATGTGTTCGATTAATTGAATGAACTGAGAAAACGATTTTTAGGTTTAATACTTATATTTGAAAACTAATTTAAAAATTATTATCTTTACAAATGAGTGATAACAATTCTGACCGATTATTGATTTTATTAATTGTAA
>JBBMKC010149286.1:0-15728 GCA_037834085.1 Bipalium vagum
AATCAAAAAAGAAATTTCCAGGTCTGAGAAAATTTGTTTAAATATTATTTGTTTTATCACTCAATAAAATCTATTTAAAAAAATGTCTTCTAATTCTGAGTATAAACCGATTGATGTTAGAATGCAATATTGTTATTTGGTTTTTATATCATTCTAAAAATTAAATAAAACGGTAAACTAAATGAATATCTGAACAAATCTTTACACAACAATTTTCATCAAACAGCGAGACAAATATGTAATTAATTAATTATTAAAATATCACTGTCCTGTCTAAAGATTTGTAGATTAGTAAATTTGTTCTGTTAGGTATTTCCTATTATTATTTTTTAATATTATTAATAATATTATTATTACTATTATTTTATTATTATTATTATTCATTTCCTCTTTCAACCAAAGACATTTTTCTGGATTTATACTTAGTCCAACTTTTTGAACTCTATCAAAATTTGCAGTCTTATGTTGCACATGTTTTTCGGGAATCACATTTTTAAATCGGATATTTACTTTCTACACACATTCTGTACACATAGAGTGAACGTCGATTAATCAGAATTCGCTAAACACGGACATTCTTGTTAACAAAAAATAGACATTTTCCCAAATTTACTGTTTAATGTTCATTAGTTTAGTAGACAGTTCTCAATAGTTCTGAAAACCTATTAAGAATTGTCAAAAATGATAGTTACAAGATGAATATCATTCTCTGGTATCTGAGAATTATAGATTTATAGAATTATTTATTTCACACTTTCAGAACTAAAATGTGAAATTAGTAAAATCAGACCTTGTCCAAATTTCAAATGACATAAAAAAACATTTTTATTTTATTTTTAAGATAGAAACAAGATCCTGAAAAATGAGAATATCAAAATCGTTTTGTGGAGCATCCCACAATAAACATTTTTATGTCATTTTATTGAACAACTTTACTGATCCATAAGTATCGTGATTCTAATAAATACTTTAATTTTATTTTTTATGTTGTTATGTGACTGATCTCCAAAAAACCTTCTTTTAATTAATTATTATTATTACCATTGTTATTATTATTAATATTATTATTAGAGTTTCTGAAAAAATATAAAATTAGTTAATAAATTAAAATTAGAAACAAAACAGTTACTAAAAATAGAAAATTACATAAAAAAGAATAATAAAGTTTATTTTAAGAAAGTTAAATTATATAAGAATATATAAATAGAAATATATTATTACTAAAAATAATAAAATATGAGAAATAAATAATATAAAAGAAACTCACCATAAGACATAAAAGACGCAAATAATACAAAACAACAAGACAAGTCAAGGCAAAGAAATTAAATCCAGAACTAGTGAAATAAATTCCAGACTAGGAATTCTTCGCGATATCAAATTCAACAATCTCGTTAGGAACATATCACATAGTTTATCAGATTAAGTGAAAGCGGCGACTACGAAAACGAATATATGTAAATTCCAAAATCAAATCCAGAAACAAGACCACCAAAAAGACTATAAAAGCGTCATTTGAAATTAAGAAAGTCAGAACTTGATCGAACAAATAGCAGACCCAAAAGTAATATTTAATTCAGTTATTATTATATTTATCTTTATTACTATTAAACCGTCTACACTCTGTGAGTACAGAAGCGTTGACGATAAATTTTTAAATAAAATCTAAATCAGCATAGTTGCGCAATCTTTACCGATTGACGTAACTTTTAATTAATTTCTTCTTAAAAATAAATACTCGACACTTCGTCGTAGATCAATTAATTCTTTGTTGTTCTTCCTCTTTCTTCTTTTTTGTTTTTGAAGTTTACACAGCCGCTAGCTGGTAAACTTTCTGAGGGCTTTAACACACTAGGCTAAGTCTGTGTTTAAAGATTCTGTTGGTCAGCACAAATCCAATTAACTTTGTAAAATACCAAATTTGTATCATAATTTTCAATAAAGATTTCGCTATTACAATTGTGTTCATTTATACTTTTCTCGTGATCGATTTGTTTTTATTTGTGACAGTGAATAGTAGTAGTGTTCCAAACGTTCGCCCGTAAATCCTTCTGATAGCATAGATTTTGTTAAGTAGCCTAAAAGCTCAAACTAAGTTTTATAAAATCAACCATCCTTTTAGGAACTTAACAGTTTTACAAGGAAAAGGGTCTTGAAATTAAAAAAATTGTCATTGATTCCATTTGATATCGAAAAATATGTTGACATGTTCTAATAAAATTTAAATTAATTTTGGTTTTAATAAACAAAAAACAATTGCTGTTCATTTTACTTTAAAAATATTGAAATAGCAAGCAAATCTTTCGAGATGTCTAAGAAAAAAATCCATTTTAATAATTCGTAAAATTTATTATAAATATTAAAAATTTAACCAATTAATTTTTATTTTTTAAAAAAAATATATTAAGATTTTTAAAAAATTCCGAAAAGTCACAACTGTAAATCACGTATTTATTTTATAAAAAATATAAAATAAAAGAAAATTTTTATTAATTTTAAAAGGTGAAAAATTGACTTTTTACCAAAAAATAATTTATGATATCAGATTTTATAGTTTGGAAATTGATTCAATTGATGTAAATTGATTTTAAAATAGAAATTGTAAAAAATAAAAAAATATTATTAATAAACATAATAAATAATAAAACATAAAAATAATAAAAAAATATAACATATAAAAATATTTTTAAAAATATTGTTTTCATAAACCTACACCCACACATGACTTAAAATAACAAAATAATTCGTTGGGAATGAAAAATTTATAATGAACACAGAAATGACAAATCTATAAATCCCATAAAAATTAATAATATATATATAAATAGAATTAATTACGATAAAAATAGTAGAAAATTTTTTTTATCTCCAATTTGTCATATGAGATATTTCAGATTAAAAATTACTAAGACGTCGAACACCTTTCATTATAAATATATTATATCATATTATTTGAAACGTAAATGGAGGGTTTTATGAATTTGTAGGTTTGCTTTTGTTATTTTGGGCTCTGTTTCAAAATATCGTATATGACGAAAGTATAAAAACAATTTATATATCAAAATAATTTATTAAAATAAAAATTAATCACAATAATTAATAATAATAATATAATAATAATAATAATAATAATAATAATAATAATAATATAATAATAATAATATAATATAATAATAATAATAATAATAATAATAATAATAATAATAATAAAAATAATAATAAAAATAATATTAATATAATAATTAATAATTATAATAAAATATAAAATAATAATAATAATAATAATAAAAGTAACAATAACAGAATAATGAAATGATTATTTAAAATAAAATTTAATAAAGAAAAAATGTAACAATTAAAACGATTATAATTAAGGAAAGAAAAATATGAAGAAAAGATTTCCAGGAAAATTTCCATTTTATTTTCGATGGACGATGTATTCTGGTGAAACAAGTAAGAATAATGTTTAATGTCAAAGCATCTATTGAAGCAATAACAAACGAATAATATCCCATCTCAGTGCAATCAACAAACAATATTTTTATGACGTACAAAAATAGCATAGCTATAATAAGCTCGGTAAATCATTCGATTCTAGTCTCCGAGATCTTTTGTCAGAGGTTTTCGTTTTCTGAAGGTACCATAAGTATTCAAAAGGTGACACTTAATAAATTGTGATACAACACTTATCATTTCCATTTCAGTGAACTAGCACGACAGACATCCGTTTGCAAATCTATATTAATAAAAAGTTATTTAAAATATGTTTTATATTTGGAGACCAGATTTCTTCGTCGGAAATGAACCTCAACACACAAAACCAGCTCGAAAACTCGGTCACCGAATAAGTATATTCTTTGGAGATATTGATAGAATGAGCATTCAGTTTTATATTGACAGATGAAGAGATCTTGACAAAAACAAATTTCTAACTATATTCCCGAAAACCTCTGAGAAGTTGTTTAGCTCTCGAATTTAACGCTCAGAAGAGATCGTTTAAGTATTACTTCAATATTAGGTATGAAAATTTAATGAGTGAAAATGTACAAATTTGATGTCTTTTATCCTAAATTTTAAACTGATTAGACAAATACTTAATAATACTTTATTGATTGAAATAGGACCCATTTCATTGTATACATTTAATCCTGTCTAATAAAACTCTTGTTCCAGAGACTACTTCTAAGATTATTTTCAAGTTTCCTTCCAAAAGAAGATAAATCAAATGCTCGAAAAAATGAAAATTTTTTACCATTCTTGTCTTTCTTAATTGTAGAAAATAACCGATCATTTTCTGTCGATCAGTTCGTCTTGATCTAACGACTGATCCAGTGGTGTCATGTTGTAGATAATACATTTCAGGTCAATGGGTCCCTAAGAAGATTCGTTCTTATTGCGTTGAAGAAACAATAACATTTCTTAATGACGACTTTTTTTTCAAATTATAGAACACCAAATTTCTTATTTCTTGATTATTATCATTTTCTTTAGTATCCCTAACATTGGTTATTCGCTTTCAATTAACAACACTGCATTGGCCGTTATCAAAAAGTACTAGTCGATAATTATGCTTCTCACCTTATAAGCCTTCAGCTTCTTAGCGGAACATGATAAACCGTAATTCATTAATAATGATACTGCACTGAAAGCATCATTCATTTTGCGACACATCTCACATGCTTTTATGCATAATATGCACTCATAGAAAAATTTTCCGAATTTGTTTCTTGACTGTTCTAATTTTCAGAGACTATGTTTCGGGTAAAATATAAGGTTAATCGAATTTAACATCATTAATAAGTATATATTAAGATTCAATAGATTTGATCTTCACCAATTGAAGTATTTAAACAATATTAAAGTAACAATCGAGTAATATAAAATTCTTTGATAGATTAAAGTTAAATAAAATTTATAAACAGATACGCCAAGAATTAAGTACAAAATTTAATTTAAATTCAAGAAAAGATTTAAATATACAGTGAAACCTGTCAATGTTGGACACCAATGGGACCAAAAATTTTGCCCAAAATATATACGTGCCTAAATTATACATGGTTCAAGAAAACAAAAATCAATATTTAATTTTATTAACAAAATCGTCCAAAGATGATTGCTTTAGAAAAGAACTTCTTTTTGAAATGATATTTTGAAAATTTTATCCAATGCTTGAAATATATCGCTTATTGATGTTTCATTTCTACAAGAAATTTCTTTTCATTTTATATTCATTAATGAAACATCTTTGTACGAAATTATTTCATCAGCTTCCTTGACAAATTCATCATCCGACCCTAGTCTCATTTCTTTAACTTGTTGGATTTTAACTAGCAAAGTTTTTTCAATAGGTTACTGTACTAATAGTGTACTTCTAATATGGAGAAGATAGCATCAATATCAAAATTTATAGTGATAAGAAAGAACGGAACATGTTAGTCCATGAATAACAAAGATCCATTTATTTTTATAACCAGCTGATCAAATCACTCTTAGATAACTTATTAGGTATGGTTTACCAGAATCTAATTATTGTAATTTTGGTACATTCATGTTATGTTAACGACACCTATTATTAAAGTAGAAGTAAACATATTCTAAATTCAAACCAGATTCCACAATGCACATCGAGTTTATATGTAGATTTCGCACGATTAGAATAGAAAAATTAAAAAAAATTATATTTTCTCCTAAGAATAATGATATAGAAAATAAAGAATAAAAAAATGATAGAAAAAAAATTTAAACCATACCACACCCTCCATACGAAAACGTCAACTAAAAAACACAAATAGTAAAATTATGATTCAGATTTTTGAAACTGAACGTAGTCTTAATAATGTTTGATTAAGACGAAAGACAATACAATAGGATATCCATTGTTTAATTGGACGGTTTGGACTATTACTTTGAGGCAATTTAAAACTCGCTTACAATTTTTAATTTATTTTGAATTATTAAACTTATTTAAATAATTAATTTAATTAATTCAATTAAAAAAAATAATAATAGTAATAATAATAATAATAATAATAATAAATAATTAAAATAAGAAAATAAAAATTATAATAAAAATAATTATAAATTAAATTAATTTAATTAAATAAATATATAAATATTATTTTTCACCGTATAAAGGTAAAGAACTGCGAAGATGATGCAAATGTTTCATTAGATTTTTTCGGAAGGTAAGTAGCAGTCGTAAAAAACACTAAGTCATTTCATAGTAGAAGGGATATTTAAACAACAGATATACAGTGTTATCAAACACGTTACATAAACACTTGTAACGTTGAAAGAGAGGACTGAAAGATAAATTAGAAAATTGCACAAAGTTTATGGTTAAACTTATATTACTATTGATGATAAACCATATCTAACAATTGATTAAAACTAATTACTCAGAACATAGTTCTTTACCACTGTAGACGTCGATCAAAGTAGATAGCGAATCAAAATTGAAACGTGACAGAAATATTCTGATAAATATTTGGTCTGGCAGCCAATTACATAGAATAGTGAGGTTACTGAACCATTTATACACATAGGTCCATAAATAGTAAAAATGTATCTCGAAGACTGCCTAAAAACGCCTAGATCCTTTTATTAATAAATTCTAAAAAGATCATAATAAATTATCCTGACCATGTCTTGCAACATTGCATTATGTTAAATGTGTAATGGAGTATGTAATATGTATTAATAAATTACGAAAATGTATCATTGATAATCCTGCGAATGTGCCAAATCTGAGACCAACTGAAAATCTCTGGGCCATTTGTAAGACAAATTGCTAAGATAATGAGCATTGTGATTCTATTGTTAAGTTCAGAAATGCATGGAAGCTATTTAGAAAAACGGTAAAAATCTGTTTCAAAATTTTCGAAAAATCCTGGTTATAAAGAACTATGTTTTTTGTTGTTTAAATGATAGATTTGTACTTTATTTTTAAAATAAATTTTTCGTGGATATCTTTTAAAGTAATTTGTTTATTTCAATTTTTAAAGAACCCGATTAAAACTAGGTTCTTTAACAAATATATCCCGGTGAAGTCAAACGTTTTGTCGAAAAGAATTCAATCTGATTAAGCGCCTAATCCCAATCGGGGAACGTCATAGCCATAAACAGTAGTTAATCTGAGTGTAAGGAAGATTTTTATTAAGGGGATGTATTTGAACCGACCTGTATTGTTTTTTCATTCTTATCAACGAAGCACAAATATCTTCATTTACAGTTAGATTTTATCAGGAAGTCAATTCCTTTAGAACGCTAATCAGAATACATACCAATAATGAAAGTCTGATGATGATTTCCAACATCATGATAATACGGGTCAAACTAAAGATAAAGTATAACTTTTGAGGTATTTGACTTTCTTAAGACATAAGTGGGTCACCAAACTATAGAATAAACTTTAAAACTATACAGATACGAGCATCATGATACTGATTTTATATAACATTAATAAACTAATCACTAATCACATTCAGAGCGTTAATCGTTTTTGATTCTGAGAAGAACAGAAAAGAAGGAAATTATTTACCAGCTACATGAAGCATATGAAAATGAAGCTCCATATAAGACTACAGGTCAGAATTTTTCTGGCTAGAAAAATGTTATGATAAAGAAAGAAGAGAAAAAGTTCGAAAAATTAAAAAAATATTTTGTAAAAAGAGACATGGATTACCCAGAGAGCATTTAAGAAAGAACACTGCAAAGAATATACTGGAGAACATTTGAATCAGAGTTCACCTAAGAAAAATCGTCAAAACCATACAGATACGACTATCAAGATACATGTTTTATATAACATTAATAAACTAAACCCTAATCGAATTATAAGCGTATATAACAAGGGGTTGAAATAAACAACAATTTATAAATCTCAATTTCAGATTTTAAAAACCTCAAAATATAACCATAATTTGTACAAATGGTATAGAAGTAAATTTAAATTTGTGGTTGAACTTTAGTCTTACCTTTAGCTGTGTATATCCTCCCCGTACCTACTACGGTTATAGGTTATACTTCGTACTGAATTTTTCTAATTTAAGAAATAAAGTCATTGGTTCGTCTACATTTATTAATACGGAGCAGAAGAACCGTCACATTCTGATAATAATGATCCAGAATCGTTATGGATTTTATTGAAGGAGAATTTATTTAACAAAAGATCAGGCTCCTCATCATCCTCAATATTGGTCCAGAGACTCAAAAGCTATACTATATGTTATTGGACATGGCAAATCTGGTAAGCATAATGTGTGAATTGTTATAGATTTTTGAAAGGAAAACAGAAGAAAAGATTCTAAATATAATTATATAGAGGTTTTCCAATTTTGGTCTGAATTCATATATCTTATAAAAGTAAAAATATACAAAATATATAAAAAAGAAATTTCAAAGAACAAATAAATGGTAAATCGGAAAATGCGGAAAAGGTTTATAAGCAACGTGGATACCAGAATTTGACTAATACCTTCACATGGTTGGTGAAAGGCATTGTGAAAGCAAGACTGGGCGAATAATAAATAATATACAGTCGTGACCATAATTCATTGGCCACCTTTAATTTTAAGAAATGGTTTAAAAAATGTATTTTGTTACAAAAGATTTATTATGAAAACATATAAAACAGTAAGTGATCTTTGTGCAGATGCAATACGGTGAAATAAATTCTACTGTTCTTCGGAAGGTACGATATTTTTAATTACCTATGTAATTTCACTCGACTTAAATAGTGTAAGAACCTGGTTGCAGTAGATAGCCAGGCAACGAACGGTCATATTGCTCTGTTGCGGGATCCCTGTAGCCGAAAGGCCGCTTTGTAACCAATACCCAAACTCTGACATACTGACGAATACACAAGACGACGAAGGAGGAAGATTGTGCCGGATGCAGATTTTCCTCGAAAGAGGCAGTTTTTTCATAAATAAATTTTTGTTATTGAAAAAGTTTGCGTAATAATGTGTTTACTTTTTGCCGCAATATCACAGTCAACCTGTTCGGCATAGAATCAATCAATTTTGAACAATAGTTCATGGTAATTTCGTTAACAAAAACAAGTTTAATTATTTCAGTTAAATTTAGGTATGACGTAGGATTAGGCAGAAAGACTTTTTGTTTTAGAACTTTCCAGCAGTTCTCAATGGGCGATAGATCTGGAGAGCTTCCTGGCGATGGACCAATGACATTAATATTATTATTAATAAGTCAAACTTTGTTGATGTGTGCCTGATGACACGGCACCCCACCATGTTGTAAATAATCACAATTTTCAATTGCAAGAAACGGTTTAACTTTTTCTTCTACAATCGTTTTATAGACAGTTTCATTGACGGTTTTATTTGAAGGAAGAAACCAATGACGACAGGAATAATACTAAATAAATGACAGGGTGGCTGATGAATTATCTAATATAACATGTCTTAAAAAGTGAATGATAAAAAACGAATTTATCCAGGACATGACTGCAGGCTACAAACTCAAAGACTAAAAAAAATTTGTTTTTATAAGTTCTTTTTCTTTCTTAACATGAATATTATACAGTCTCGTTGTCTTTCCTAAGTATTATTTAAAACTTAACGAAAATTAATATCTTAATCTTTCATTAATTTTAATCAGTCACTTTTATCAGTTGTTAAAGGGAAAACTGGCCCTAATATACCTAATATGCTTTATATTTTTCAACGTCAAATAAAAACACAGTGTTCATTCAGGTATCTCTACATAACTCAGTATGTTCTTCCATAACTTTAATGCGAAATATACATGATTTTTGCTTTTCATCTAAGTTTTTATAAATAAAGTAATAATTTAAAATAATAATTATTATTTCACGCAACATATTTTTGAGGAAGCGCTGATTGAATTTGTTTGAGAAAAGATTGCATATGATATTTTCTGTACGTAACATCCAATTCTTCCCTTCATAGATCAATAGAAACCGTTATTTGCAAGATTCCATTTGTTTTTATTCAATTTCTTATTTAATCAAATTAGTTTCAAAACTGGAGAAAAATAAATAAAGTAAATTAGAAATTCATTTTAAATTCATTGGGCTTCTATAAGGCTATTCTGTCAACAATACCAGGACACATATTTTAAGAAGCATCATTCTTCACAACTTCAGTGTTTTCCTAACATTTTACAAATTTGGACTTGTACTGAATTGACAATAAAGGTATTAATGGCTATAAAAGCTTTTTGAAGTGATTTTGAATGAGATCTCTTAAGATTCCATTATCTTTATTAAAAAAAATAATATGAACAGTAATATTGGTAGTAATAATAATAGATTGGTGCATTAAAAATGTCGTTTTTTACTGCATTTTTGAAAATCGGTATTGAAATAAGTGAAATCTTTCATTAAATAAATAATATTTTAACAAATAATGTATGATATTTGTTTTATTGATTACAGAATTCAAATTTTAGCTCACTATGTTTAAATTTTTCTAAAGAAATCTATACTAATGATATGAGTATTATAATTCATTAGGAGTTTCTACTTGGAAATTTTACCGTGAAAGCAAATACGAATCTTCAAAAAGTCTATGGAGATGATGTAATTTCTAATCGGACGTTTCAACTCTGGTTCGCAAAATTCATATCTGGTAACTCAATCCTTGAAAAGGAAGGTTCTTTTTTGGTATCGGAACGAACTTCCTATTGGCTGTGTTCCGATACCAAAAAGTGCAATCCTATTGGTTAATTTAATTGTAAAATTATTTCTTCTCTGAAAATTAATGATGAAGAATGTTACCTTTAAGATAAGAGCTACTTAGGTCATCATAAAACATGAATTAATCAGTCTTTCTGCGATTTCCAAGTAGTAGAATTGATAGTGATAAATACATTTTAATTGATATTTTATATGTTTACTGTTATTGAAAATCTTAGTAAGAAGTCATTAAAATAAATGAAAGTGACCTTAATTATAAATATTCAAAAAACAAAATTTAAAAATTAAATTAAAGTTAAAAAGTATCAATTTTTAAAAAGCTTCATCTTATGATTTATGACTAAATTAAAATAATAACACTACTAAACGTATGTGTTTTAGTGCATAAAGACTGATTAATTCATGTTTTATGATGACCTATAAATGACCTTAACCAATAGGTTCCGATACCAAAAAAGAACCAAAATGAACAAAGATGTATATCTGGAACAGTTCTTGACAACAAAGTTTTGAATCATTGCCAAACAACAAGCAAACTTAGTAGGACACACCCCGTTCACTATACTACAGCTTGCAGCCATTTTCATTTGTTATTGCGCTGGCAGATGTGTGTAACTGCTAAAGTAGCCTTTTTTTATAAAAAAAATGATTGTATAAAGCCTTTTATGTCACTTATTTTTCACATCTAAAAATTTTATAAAAAAGACGCTTCGTATAAACCAACCTAATAATGATTAATTAAAAAATAATTTAAAATAAAAATGATACAAGAATTGGAAAAAGAAAAGCGAGTTATCATTTAAGGTTTAAAGTAACATAAGAATTAAGTTTTGTTTAACTTAAAAATAAATTTGCAATAATTCCCGAATCTTTTAATAGAAAAATAATCTTTTTCCACGTCAATAATATTTTCATTATTCTGAAAAAGTATTGGGAAAATCTTTCTGATTGTGAAATGCTGAAAATTTTGACAGTCACGTCAAGTAAATGGCAGAATTTGAAGATCAATTCAAAATTTAATAAATAAAATATCAAAGACATTTTCGAAATTCTTTTTTTCCTCCAAATTGAACGCCATTAAATTATTAATTAGGCGAAAATAACATTTCCATCCATCTTTTCTTCGTGCAGCTGTCACATGGTGAAATCTATTCTGGGTTGAAGTTTATTTTTCATGTCTTGAAAATATTTTTTTGGAATATTTATAGATCGTGAAGGAATGATTCCAGTAATTATACGTATATTTTTAAAGAACTTCGAAAGAGTTTCTGTTAGCTTGAAAGTAAAGAAAAATTATAAATGGAGGGAACTGGAAAATTAAAAAGTATACTTTGGTTTTAAATAATATACAATTTGACTTTAGAAAAACATTTTGTTTAAATATTTGGTATAAGTTTCCATCGCTGACATATTTTTGACATTTTAAATATTATTATAACATACATTGTGTTTATAACACAGTTGTTTAAATAAGTCATTTTTGATCATATTGATATGTAGGAAACCGATACACACCCATAATGATTATAAATTTAAACTCGATTGGTTTAATGGTTTCCTAATGAATTTTACCAAAAAAATTTAAGTCGTAGAAAGTTTAAAAATTAAAACAACAGATATCAATAACGTTAGTAGATGGATTAACCGATTTAAAAATAAAAAATGAATTTCTCTGATCCAGTTAGAAGTAGTAGACCATTACCAAGTTAGAGTCAGTCACATTTGGAACTTGAAAATAATTAAAAAAGAAATAATCAGTTTTGAAAGAAATGGATTTTAAGACATTCTCAAGAATGATTGTGAAATGAACGCTTGCCTTTCAATGCTATTAGAATATTCAAAGTTATCCAGATTTAAAAATATCAGCATTGTTTTATATCAATAAAACAAGTTTGAAATAAATGGTGCAACTTCAATTTTTAAAAAATAATATTTTTGAATTGGAAATAAAATCTGATTTTGTAGATTAGAGTTTTAGTTGAAAGCTTTTTACAAAAAAAATTTGAATTACAGTATAAAGTAAATTTTGTTTAGGTATAGGAAAAATTAATATTTAAAGAGCTGATGTATCTAAAATCCTTTCATTCAGCTGAATGAGGACATTAATATAATTGACAATTATCCTTATTGGGAAGGTGCATCCATAGTTGATTGCAGGTACTGTCAAGTTGAAAGTTGATGAAAAAGAAAACTTTACAGTTACCTGATAGTGTACGGTAATATATTTCAATAAATTTTTTAAAAATATGAAATGTTCAGGTTTCAAACTGAAAATTGACAACCGATTTTATCCATAATTAAAGTTGATCAAAAAGGAAGATCTATTGTGTCCCATTTTTCAAGATACGGGGAATTTTCAGTATATACAAAAATGGCATTTTATTCCCTCTTGTTTTTAAATAAAACAAAAAATATTGATTAAAACATCAGCAGGCATTAAATTATACTAATAAAATTTTTTATTTGAGGTGAATCGAAAGATATGGACCAAGAACCTTTCCGGAGTATATCGCAGTAAGCAATCCACTTTTTCACCAAGTATCAACTGATGAATAATATATCAATAAATTAATTGCAAATAAAAACCGGACTTCAAAAAATAAACTATTCCCATCTGTTGTGAAAGTAAATCACGACTTTTTCAACAACCTGATATCTTCAATTATATCTTCAAATTCTTCTGCCTGATCTGAACGTTTTATATTTTGAATCACCAAATTACAGTCGTTTGATGTTCTCTCGAAAAGCTTCAGAAAGAACATACTTTCAATAAACTTTGAAAATCAGTATGATTTTTAAAACTAATATGTTGAGATTAAAACAAAAAATATTTGTTTTCAACTAATCGATCTTTGAGTTCTTCAAAAATTAAAGTAAACTATAAAATTCATTTTAAAGCTTAGAGCTGATACATCAAAAATCTTGCCAGCTTATTTAAAGCACATTTATTAGTTCAATGAAAAATGATAATTATAATTATAAGAGTGTAGAATGTGTAGAATTAAATAGACCAAAAAATTAATGTTGCAAAATCAATACTGACTGGAAATCAAAAATCAAAGAAATTATTATAAAATTAATATTATATGAGAATTTTATATAAACTAAAAATAAACGTCGTATTTTCCTTATAAATAATAAAATAACGGATTTTAATTAAAGATATCACACATCTTAATTAAATTAAATGCCAATTTTTATGTTTCATATATCCAAGCATTTGTTTTTGAAATATATAATAGACTTGTACGTTTGTCGAAATCGATGTAAAATATATAATAATTTTATGTATTTTTGAAAAAAAAATATTAATAATACTATAATAAATAATAATATTATTTTAATAAATAATATTATTATTATCATATAATATTGATTTTTAGAAAATACAATTTACAATTTTTATAACTTAATTTTTTCTAACATATATCTTGAAATTAATAAATCAGTCCTAGCAAATTATTATTTTTAAATGGGTTCGATGTTTTTTCCCCGTAAATGGAAGAAATAGATAAGAGAATATTCTGTCATCGACGAATATAAATCAGATATATATTCAGGGCAAATAATTCCACTTGCCTTAACATGTCCACTTAAGATATTTTGATATAACAATATAATATTATTAATATATATATACTAGCTCCGAATCATAAAAAGGTGGATTTGTTATTATTTTACAGTAAATAAGAAAGAAAATTTATATTTTTCAAATACATTAGTAATGATATAACAATAATAGAAGTTATTCATGTTTAATATTTATAGCCGTTTCTATGGAAATAATAATCAAGTTGATGGTACGAGATTTCGTACTGAAGAGAGAAGTACTTCGTCTTTGGTAGACCAAAATTCGGCTGGTAACACAGCCCACAATTCATCTTGGTTTTTGCACATGGTTTTATGATATTGTTTACTCAAAGAATGAAAAAACCCGATAAAATTAAGGTTTATTCTCGTGATTGAGCCGGTTGGTTTTTACTTTGAACATTGTTTATACCAGTATGTGGACGAGCATAATCCGTTTGAATTAAAACGTTTTTGAACCTATGAATTTTGTTTGAAACTGCAGACATAATTTCATAAAAAACATGGCAGAAGTCAATTTTGTACACATTATTACCTTTGGTGTGGTTCTTCAAAAATCGTTGAGCTTCGTGGTCTACTTGATTCCTCCAAATGCCATCAGACTGTTGAATCTATTTTTTAAGTTTTGTTTGGCAACAACAGTTGTCATTATCTTCGAGATATTAGCCTTGTTTACTATAGTTACTTTCTACCTTGAACTATTATCATGATATTTTCTATGATTGAAGGAATAGCTCTAGAACATTTTTTTCAATATCCACATAATTATCCCATGTATTATATCTGTGATGTCGGCATCACTTCAAACTTCCAGTCTCGTGATCATTTGACAAAAGTGGACATGTTCCTCTAGGTACTAGTTTAAAATTTTTATCTTTAATAATTCTTCCGATACTAGTTGTTTGAATGACAGTCTCCAGTGAAATGTCAAAGGTTGTACTGAAGCGAAGTTTAATAATGACATTTATTACTGCTGCCATCCATTCATTTCATTTTTCAATAAAAGGTCTGCCAGAATCTTTTTTTCTTCATATTGAAGCACGTTACATTAAATGTCTGCATAAATCTTAGATCGTTTCGTATTTTGCGTGCATCTTAATCAGTGATCTCTCATAAATGAATAATAAAAACATTTTATCTTTTTTATCAGTTACAGTTGACATTTAAAGTCCTCTAAATATCAAATAAAAATACCTATTTAAAACACCAAATAACCCATTTGATGAAAATTCATAAATTAAAAATCCACTTTTTTGCGGTTTGGAGGTAGTATATATTTATATTAGTGTTACGTTTTCCTAAAAGGTTGACTTTACAAGAACTGAACTATGACTTTTAAGTCACTTAACAAGATTTAGACTCTCAAAAGGATTTACGGGCGAACTACTGTCACAATAAAAACAAATCGATCACAATATAAATGACTAAGATAACAAGTTTTAATAACAAAATCTTTATT
>JBBMKC010149397.1:0-15727 GCA_037834085.1 Bipalium vagum
GACCCCGAAGAATTTTATAGCAGACTAGTAACTGGTGATGAGACATGGATTTATCAATACGATCCGGAAAGTAAAATTCAGTCTAAGCAATGGTTACCCAAAGGATCAATTGGATCAATCAAATTCAAAGCTGAACGGTCAATGAAGAAGGTTATGGCCACTATTTTTTGGTATTCTGAGGATATAATCCTGGTAGACTTTCTCGAGAATCAGAGGACAGTTACTGGTAGGTACTACGAAGAGGTTTCGTACAAATAAATACAATATTTTTAATATTATTTATTCCCAATAGATTTTTAATTTCTGAATTTGATTTTATTACCAAATTAATGGCCTTACATTTCGTTGCACTTGAAATTGTCAAAATAGAGGTGAAAACGGTGTATTAAATCTGGAGAAAGATAGAATAACTCCTTTTTAGAACGAGATAAACATAACTTAGTAATATTATTAATGCTATTAGTTCTGTTCTTTTTCTTGTTCATTACAGAAAATCCCTCAGAGGCACTTTTATCAAGATTTTCAATTTTCAGTTCAATCTATCTCACACATATTTTCTACTAATTATCGTTATCTTCCAATGCTTTTTCAAAGCAGTTTTTCCTTTTACTAATCTTGTAATGATATTGCAGACATTATTATAATCTTTTTCTCTTTTCAAACCTTCAAACACTCATACTGTGAAGGAAACGGATTTCTACGCAAAAAATAAACAAATATTCACAGCTTATGCACAGAAGATGCTGTAATCAGTCGCACCTCCCAAAATCAATTGATCTATTTGTGCTACTGTAGGGAAATTATTTTTTAAGGTAAAATATCTTTTTAAAAAAATATACTGACCTAAATAAATACTTCACATTTCATTATTGTTTTCTTTAGCAACAAAGAAGAAAAACATTAATTTTTATGATTATAAATTAACTTATTTAGGTGATTGGGCCTCGAGAAAATAACTTTTATAACAAATTTGGAAACCCATTGATAGCCCAAGCTTTTGTAGATGGATTTGTTGAACAAAAATATGGATTATATAAAAACCGTTTGAGTTATTTTGTATTCAAAATGATGGCTTATTACTTAAGGAAATCGGCAGAAATCAATGAAAACTGCCTTGATTTATCAAATATTGAAAATTTTACAATAAGTAAGTCATCCCAATTAATCAAATTAAAACAGTTCTTAATAAATATAATTTATTATATAATTGATAATATCATTTAGACAATTCAAATTTTGATAAAAAGTATTGCCTTAATCTGATTCTTGACAAAGTATGTTATGTTTATATCTCTTCATTGTTGGGATCACATTCCAATGCAATTAATTTGTATTACAAAGCGGACAATTTTTCACCAGGAAAATGCAAAGCCACACACTGCTCGGATAACTCAAGACAAATTTGAAAACCAGGAAGAAGTTGAGATCTTGTCTCGTTTTGCCTAGGGTTCTGATGCTGCACCATCTGATTAGGGGTTGTTTCGACCCATTCAACACTTCTTCAGAGAAGATAGTACTTTGATCAGATAAGAATACTAGGGAGAACTGTGGCGTAAAACCATTGAAACTGATGGACTTTATTTTGAAGAGTAGTGTTATAACTAACCCATTATATGGAGCTGATAAATACATTAATATTTTACTGAATTATATTAGCTAAGTTCAGATAGTAGTAAAGGTAACAGTGGCAGAAAATTCAGAATCGTGATATCATGATAAATGGAAAATAAAATGGAAAGCAAATTAAATGAAGCAGGATTCAAGCTATAATGAAGAAAGGAAATTGATATCATTTAAGGGATAGGTTGCGACCAATATGGTTGACTTATATCAATTTCATGTAAAACCATTCTGATGATACCTCTGAAAACAAATATGAGCACATCCTGATCTTGTTAATTCCAAAACCAAGATCTATTCTGATGAGAAGCTCCACGGCTCTACACCATTATTCATTGGGATCGTGCCTCTTTAAATTTCGCCATTTTTATTTTAAGACTTACTGATCCATCAGTGTAGTATAACAAATTCTTAATTGCAAAATGTGATATAGTTTTTAAGTTATAAGTTATTTATTATATAAATATTTTAACATGTATTTTCTGATTTAAAGATTTTTAAAAATTTCTTTATTAGACCTCCAATTCTTCTGGATTATCAATTAGAAAATGTATTTCTAAAATAAAAACTAGGTTTCCAAAACAAACTTCATAATTTGTTAATTTTAGCCATCAATGACACAGAAATCTGTGTCAGAACAAATATTCAGCTGATTACCGACTTTAACCCAATAGATTATATGGATTTTGAAAGATACAATTTCGACTTTGTTCAAAACCTTCCACACAGAATGAGGAGCGCTGTGGTTATGGAACAAAAACTTTTACTATATGTTTCTGTTAACTACCATATGCAGACGACCGTATTAATTGCTGCTACGTTGCTTTGCGTTTTCAGTTTTCTTAGTTCTGTATTCATTTATCGAAACATAAAGTTGATTATACCTGAAGAAATATATTAGTTAATATAACAAAGGCTTTTTCCATGAACCAGGTTAATAGATTCATAATAATCCTAATAATAATAATAGTAGTTCATAATAATAATAATAATAATAATAATAATAATAATAATAATACTATCAAAATAATCCATTTCATTAAAATGCATTATCCGAAAATATAAAATAAAATAATACAATATAAGTAAATGTGAAACGGAGGCCGTATGGGAATTTTTCACTTAAAAAAACATACTTTTTAAAATCTTGTTTTTGGTGATTTTTTTTGTAAAATGTAAAAAAAATTTTTCTTAAAAAAAGTTATAATAATAGAGTTTATACAATTTCTGGAAAATATTTTTTTGGTAATGAATGTTTAAATAAAATAATTATAGAAGAATTGAAATCTGATATTTTTTATTTTTATTTTTAAGAAATAAATATCCATACGCTTTTAATACTAAAAATGCAAGATAATTCAATTGATCAACTTGAAGATTTCCTTAAATTTTAACCATCTAAGCAAAATTTTTTTGTGAAATTTGTAAAATAAATTATAATAAAAATAATTATTTAACAAGACATTTTAAAAGTAATTTACATATTAAAAATATAAAAAAATTCAAGAAAGAGAAAGAAATTAATCACAATTTAATTTTACTTATGAACAAAATTTTTAAAAATATTTAGAAAATAATAATTTAGAAATGAATCATTTATTTAGAAAACCAGAATTATCAAGATTTACAAGATTTTATAATAATGAAGAAAGAATTCAAGAAATTTCTATTGATATGTTACCTATATTTGAAAAAATAACTAATTATTATTTTCAAAATATTAATTCATTTAAAATACAAATTCATTTAGTTTGTACATATTTAAATCCTAATGGAATTTTTAGAGATTATAGTGTTTCTGTTCATCCAAGAATTGTTACAAAACAATAAGATATTAAAAATAATTTAGTTCAAATATTTGATAGAATAAACACAAAAATGGAAGAATATGAAAGAGCTGGAAGTGTATTAATTACAGTACAATTCGCATAATCCGGTGTCTTTGGGACCGAAATATTTCACCGGATTACACGAAAATCCGGATTATCCAAAATATACTAAAACCCAATAAAGTATATAGTATAAAGTAAAACCCAATAAAAGAGAACTTTATTTACAATTCATTCAAATAAAAGATCGTCTTTATTATTTTTTTTTTGAAGAAATTGGTTATTTGCAATTGTTTCAATCCGTTAGTTATTTTTGAGCTGAGATCATCTTTGAGAAGTTTAATAGCAGAGAGATGCTTTTTCAACCCGTTGTGAGTTTGTAAAAACAGCTGAATTGTATTCAAAGCCTGAATGGTTTCTGTTTGAGATGGCACAACTATAACAGAACTTGAATCTTCAACTTCATTTTCTGCTATTGCGTTCGATTCCTTAAACATCTCCAAAATGTCTTCTTCCAATGCTCCAGCGGTAGTAGGCAAGATTTCATCCACTTCGACAAAATTTGCATATGAAACTTCCTGGGGTACTTGTATAAATGATCTTAATCGATCAAAAATATTTTCAAATTCTTGCTGGTCTTGGTTTGCTTTGATTTCAGCAAGTTCGTTTAATGATTCTGGTGCAAAACAATGTCGAAAGCAGTTTACCACAATTTCTTCGGAAACCGAATCCCATGCTATTTTGATCATATTTAAGGCACCAAGGAAATTTAAATGAAACTCCATTTTTTTTCATGACACAGTAGCATTCTCTGCATAAGACGCTTTCTGTACTGACATTTCATTGCATTGATGATTCCACCATTTAGTGGCTGAATTTTGGATGTTGTATTCGGTGAAAGAAAATACAATTCCACATTTGTGAATCCAAGAATTTGGTGATGTGCTGGACATCGATCGAGAATGAGAGCTACCTTTCGAGTTTCCTTCCTCATTTGCTGATCAATTGAATGAACAAACTCAGTGAAGATAACACTTGTCATCCATGCTTTACGATTTGCACGATAGGTTACTGAAATATGTAAGACATTTTTGAAGCATCGTGGTTTTGCATATTTTCCAATAACCCAAATAGGAAATTTCTTACCGGTCATACTAACACAGTTCAAAATTGTGAATCGCAGTTTGAATTTTTTCCCGCCATAAACTTTCTCATTCGCAAAAGCAAGTGTTTTATCTGGTGTTAATTGCCAAAATAGACCACATTCATCTCAATTCAGAATGTCATTCGGTGAATATTTTTGCATAATTTCCTTACTAATGGGATCTTTCCAGTGACAAATGGACTTATTGGATACAGAAGCGCTTTCTCCTGCCATTTTTTTTAATGTAACATCATGATAAGTTTTCCAGTGACTTAACCAACTCATATTAATTCACTTCACCAAGTTCTCTGGTAAATTTGGTGGCCTGTAGCCTGAGAATTCTCCACCTATTGGTAAATCTGGTCGATCAGTTCTCATTGCAGAAAATCAATGCAACAAAACCATACCAGTTTGTGGAAATTTTGATTGCTTCATTATCCTGACTTTCCCAGAAACTTATTCTTTTTGGTAGTTATCCTTTATTTTCTCTGTGTTCTTTATAATGTCACTCAAGGTTTGCTGTTTCACACCGAAATAATTAGCAATTTAAATTTTCTTGAGATTTTGATGATTTCCAGCATAACAAATACTTTCATACTTTTTTCTAGACTTATTCTTTTTAAAGACATCTTGATATTTAATGCTAAAAAAATTAGAAATAATATTGACCTTTTAAATTAACAAAATAACTTAAACAACAAAATACTTAAATTAACAAAATTAAATTAAATTTAAATTAAAACCCGGATTAAAAGTATGAAATCCTTTCGAGGGACTTCAAAATTTCACTGTACTATGGATTTCACGAAACCGGATTGCGCAAAATTTGATTAGTCACAATTAATACGTAATTTATTTGGGACCGAAATATTTCACTGGTTTTCACGAAAATCCGAAAATAAAAAAGAATATATAAAAGATCATCTAAATGGAAATTATAGAGGAGCAGCTCATAACAAATGTAATCTTGAAGCAAAGAAAATTAATTTTGTTCCATTATATTTTTACAATGGTTCTAAATATGATTTACATTTAATTTGGTTGTGTTAGAATTCTAAATGTATTCATATTTTTTACTCTATATTTTTAAGAATTTATGGGTTCAACTTTAAAAGAAGAAGATTGTAAATTTTAAAAGAACATGGTTTTAAAAATTTAAAAGGAATATACCCATATGAATATACTCGCACCGAAGGTGCTAGAGCTGAAAGCTCGCAAACAAGAGAAAATTTTGAAGATATAATAGAAAAAATGAATGAAGAAAATATTCCTCCATATCAAGAATTTTATTCAACATTAAGGCAATCAAACATTGGAATAAAAAATTATATTACTGTTTAAGAAAATTGGACAGAATTAAAATGTAAAAATGTGATAGATTATACAATTAAATATTTAAAAATAGATGTTTTAATTTTAGCAGACCTATTTGAAAAGTTTAGAGATGATTGTTTAAAATCTTATGGAATTGATTCTTGTTATTGTTATTCATTACCAGGATTAACTTGGTTAGCAGAATTAAAATATACAAAAGTAAAATTAAAAGATTATAAAGAAGAATCATACGATAAATTATTATTTTTTGAAAAGGAATTCGAGGTGGAGTAAGTTCTGTTTTAGGAAACAGAAAAGTTGTTTGTAATAATAAAAAAGTAAATCCGAATTTGATGAATATTCAAAAATTTCTGGTGTAGAAGAATTTAATCACGTGATTAATGATTTTCAAAAAATCCAAATTTTGGGATAACAAATATTTTTAAAGAAAACTATTTAAAAAAAAATGGTTATAATTTGGAACAACATTTTATAAATTAATGAATAATGCTTTCTATGGAAAAACTTTAGAGAATGTTAGAAATCGACAAGATATTAAAACAGTTTATGATTATCAAAATTTTTAAAAATTAATTTCAAAACCAAATTATAAATATTCAACAGAGTGTAGTGAAGATGTTGTTGCTGTACATTTACTTAGAAAGAATATTAAACAAGATAAATATAATTTTATTGGATTTACAATTTTAGAATTATCTAAACTTTTAATGTAAAGATTTATTTATGACTTTGTTGATAAAAGAATAGATGATTGGAAAATTCATTATGAGGATACTGATTCAATATTTTGAGAAATAAAAATTCCATTTAATTGATTTTTAGAAAATGAAGTTGGAAAGTTTAATGAATATATTCATCCAACAGATTTATATAAATTTAAAGATGAGTTAAAAGAAGAAAATAAATTTATAAAAGAAGCAATATTTTTAAAATCAAAATGTTATTCTTATAATACTTTTGAAGAGGAAATGAGTGAAACTCGGGTGAAGCAAAGCTTCAACAAATCTTAAGTAAGAATGAAAGGAATAACAAAAGCATCTCAGAATAAATTTAATTATGAAATTTTTAATGATTGTTTAAATAATAGTAAAATATTTATTTCAGAAAATTATAGATTAAAAACAAAAGAACATAATATGTATTTAATTAAAGAAAATAAAATTTCATTAGATCCTTTTGATGATAAGAGAATTATTTTAAATGTTGAAATAACAACATTACCATTTGGATATTTTTATTAAAAATTAAATTAAAAAATGTAATTTTCGAGAAATTTTTTGTCTTTGAAAAAAATACTTCTTGTATACCTATTGTGGGGACTCCCAGGCCAACTACCAGGGGACAAAAAATAAAAAGAACCCTTGTTAACATTCTATGTGACTTCTATATGATCCAAATCCAATTTTTATATTTTTGCATGATCTTTGGGTAACTTAACCTACTTCTGATGTGATTTAATTTTTGTCGAATCTTTTATATGATAAATCTGTGTAATCTTTAAGATAATATAATTATAATATTATTAAGTAGAACGTTTTAGTGAATGTATAAAAAATATATTGTAATTACTAGTAAATCCTGTAAAATATTTGAAATTAAATAAATAATAAAAATATAAATAAAATTCATAAAAAAATATGGAAGAAATTAAAAATAATTCTAAAATTAGAATAAATAACAAAAATCATTGCTAAAAATAAAAAGTGATATTAAAATTAACTAAACCGTCACAATAAAAATCGTAAAAAAATAATTATAGTATATTAAAGTTACTATAAATAAAAAATAACTAAAAAATTTTAATATAAATATAAAATATTTGTTAAAATAAACATAAGAAAAATAGCAGAAAAATTCAAAGTGTCAATTTACAAGAAGTGTTCAAAAAATTGTTATTCTCGTCTCCAATTACAAATTAAATCGGACAAGACTATATCAATTTTCAATATAACTGACGGATACTATTAAATTACTCGAGTGGATATCATTATAAAAGTTGGAATGAGAAGAAACTAAAAACATTCAATTCAATTCAATAGCATACAGGAGAAGAGAAGTAAAAACGTTCGAATCTACGATCCCAAGAAGAAGTCATCCATTCAAGAACAGAAATCAAATATTCGACTCATCAAAGAGAAATTCAATAACTTGTGCGAAGATAGAAAGAGATACAAAATCGAAAATCAGACCGACGATCAATTCTAAATAAAGCTCAGAATACAGAAGACCAGGATCCTACGTAGAATATTATACAACAAGGAATTTCAATAGTTTTTGATAATTTGTAATTATTATTATTAAACTTTGAGAATTGCAATTTGATTCCAAATTGGACAATTCTATGTCTAACTTGATTACAAGTTAGTAAATAATTAAGTTAAATAAATAAATCGAAGTAACCGGATAGATCCCCGTTTACTTTCGAAAACATCAAATAACCTATAACTCTTTTTGTTCTTCCATTATTTATTTTTTTGCCTTCTCGACGTCAAGTAGGGCGGAGAGGCGCTTTTTACTTTTGGGGGCTCTTGAGGATAAGATAGCGAAGAGCATAATTAATATCATTCTGATTCTTCTCAGGGATTTACTAGTAAAATTTTATTTTTTCAACAAAGCTTTTAACCAATTTTTAAATAAAGATTTTAAATTTATAAAAATTGTTTTGATTTGACTTAGTGATCGAATTTTTATCTATCGAAAGTCACGTTTACGAATTGATTAAAAACTATTGTTTACTTGCACGCAATTTACAGTTACCCAGTCGATTATTAAAAAAAAAAAAACCAACGCAACCTCTCATATAAACCGAACGTAACACACTCTAAATCCTTCTGATCAAATGAGCCACGTTAAGTTTGGAAAGATATTAAAAGTTCGAATTAACTCAACCTCATCTCAAAACTTAAATGTTTTTATATATAAAATTAGCAATTAATTTCTTTCCCACTTTATATTATAAAATAAAAACTTTATGGTGAAATCTTTATTGAAAGTAGCACAGATTTTTAAAATTTAATTTCATTGTGTACCTATTCCTTTATTTTCCTCGATCTGCGTTCCCTCATTCCAGTATAAGTGCCCAATTTTATACCGAGGGTTTCTATACCTAAGTTTTCAGAAACATCTCCATTTTTAGTTTAATAAAAATTAAATATTTTTTACCTATATAAGTATGTTTATTGTAATTTCAACAAACAATCAATGCATCCTCTTCAGAGACTTTGACTTGTCAAGAAGCTTACTGAGATGTCTACAGAAAAAATTTAATTTGTCGATTTTCCAACATTCTTTCTGTAATGAACGTGCTCAATAATTATTCGTGAACAAAGAATGTAGAGATTTTATTATTATTAAATTTTTTATCATCATCATCACCATTATACAAGTATAAACATGGCTATCATACAAACCATATATTTCAAATATCAAAATTAACAGTAAAATAACAGAGCAATTAGGACTGATATAATTTATAAACTTAAAAATTTTTTGGTTTAAGTGATTGTCACAAAGAAAAAATCTTCATAAAAATTTTCCCGTACATATTTAAAAAGATAAACGATCTTCAATCATAGACCGGTCTAAATGTTGAATTTTCAATGGGTTTGTTTCTGTTTGAGTTCGAGGACCTTGCGTAATCGGGAAGAGCGTCTTGCAGCGACTGAATATCAGGATTGTTGTCTCCAGTGATTGCCATGTCTCTCAACCCGGGTAATTCAGCAAAAGGTAACCAATCCTTTCCTGTAAAAAATAACAGTTACATTTAACATGATTGTCGTGTATGATAGAAATACTGTTTCTGGAACAATCAATACCGAAAATGTTAATAATTTATTCATCCATAAAAAATCAGCCAACCTATTGGTCGGCCGGCTGATATTCTTTCACTTTCCGTTTCTAAAACCGTCTGGTGTCGATGCCAGTGTAGATCACAAGCGGCACAAACAAATGCCGACTGGAACAGTGAACATCCACAACCGGAAACTTTGCACTTGTGAGGAGGCGGATATGCTTTGTGATCTTCATGAGAATGTTTGCATCGACATTTAGCTTTGTAGTCTTCTAAGACAAAGTTTCTCCGTTTTTTCAACCAAAACTCACCAGAGTCTTCCGGCCGAGATGGTATCCAAGCGAAAGCTTTACACAGGCAACCTGTCTAATATAAATAAATATTTGCTGAGTTCAGGAAGTCAAACTGTTTTCAACAAAATAAACTGACCTGTAAACATTTCAATACTGGTTCATGACCAGTGAATGTTTCATGTTGACTGAAAGAGTGGGAACAAAAACATTTCCCTTTCGACGAAATACGTACACAATCTTGTTGATTCATGGGTGGATCGATGGGTCTGTAGCTGACATACAATCCTAAAAGTCTCAAGTAAATAGTAAATAAAAAGTCAATCATGAAATTAAATATTATCACATTTGAAAATTATCTTTTATTGTACATATTATCATTTTTATGTTACACATTAAAGTTCAACAAACAGGTCAATAAGAAATCTTCACTGAGATCTACACTTTCATAAGCCTGCAAAATCTATTATTAAATATAAGCATTCATTAAACAATGTAATCACTGTAACATGTTCCCCTGGAATTTTATTGATAAGGCAATTTTATTCCAAGTTCAATCCAAACAAATAAGGTTGATGGATATGCATATTTAAAACCGAAACATATTGCGGAAACATATCCTAAGAAAAAGGTAATACGTATTGATTAGAATGAATTTTAAAAGAAGTGATGAATTAAAACAATATATTATCCGAAAATAGATATAAAAATAAAAAAAATAATTAATATTATTTATTATTATTATTTATAATTACTTATTTATTTATTATTATTTTATTAAAGGGGAATATTAATGAGATAATTGTGTAGGATGGTAAATAGGGTAAAACTTTTAAATATTTTTTATTTAACCAATATTTGGATATAAGAGTCATATACGAAAACTGTAAACGTATTTATTTAGAATTTAAAAGTAATAAGATTATTGGATTTGCATGTCAAAATGATATATGCAAGCATCCAATCCATAGGGAGCTTATTTAAAAAAGATTACTTACATAATCCTTGACATAATTTAAAAATGTCAAACATGTAGTCATTGACAGTTATTCAACTGATATTGATTATGCTTCAAGTATGAAAAGAAACCGAGAATGTAAGAGTTTATTGAAAAACCTAGGCGATTTCAAGAAGCCAAAAATATCAACTTTATAAGAAAAAGATCTAAGCATCCCTCAAACGAAATTCAATTTAGAAAACCTAACCAAACTTTAGTTGGTAAAATGAACATATCACAAATCAATGCAAGGAAAAGTGAATATATCTAATTTCTTCAATGAATAAAGTTTTTAAAGCTTTCTTTTTATATATAGCCATTTATAAATAGGAACTTTTGTATACTACTAGAAGTGATAAAATGAAAATCGGACCTTACCAGTCTTGCAGGCCTCCATACAAGCTTCTTGTTCTGGAGTGAATAACTCTTTCAGTTGGGCAGCAAAATTGTCATTCATTGCCCTAGCCACATTTATTACATCATATTTAGAAGCAGGCTGAATTTTTTTCACTCTCAGTTCTGATACATAAAATATAATTATATAATTATAAAATTAATAATAATTATATAAGTTATATTTCATTCTGTACCTTTGGAGGAGTATGAAACATTTTAAAGAAAAAACTATTTGTAAAAAAAATTATTATTATTATTCAGATAAAAACAAATTAATTCTTTAAACATCTTCCAATAATAATAACGCTTTGATTATATTTGAATAATTGTTTTATTATTAAATAATATTTAAATATGTTATTTTATATTTTTGTTACAAAATTAAAAAAAATTTTTCCAGCCCTTTTATAATTAAAATTTTATATTATTGATCTAAAAATAATTAATTGAAATAAATTTTAATGAATTTATTTATTTCTTCCGAGAAAAAATGATACTAATAATACCAGAACATGGTTGTAAATAATTATTGGTCTATAGGAAAATCCAAAAATCGTTCTAAAATAAAATTCTACCGAATATTCACAAATATTGTCATTTTCAATAAATTACTGCAGTTTTTATCATTTGTTTCTTTATTCAGACTTTTTATTGTATACAAATTATTCACTATCAATTTACATTGATGGCTTTATTGAGAAAGATACTTCCTCACAGGGAAATTCAGGATTATTTTCGGGAAAGTTTCCCATTTAAGACCCCATTGCTCGGATAATGGGCACTTGGTGATCTTGTACTTAAAGGAGTGCAAATCAGTAAAATCTGCTTAGAAATCCAATACGATAGTTTTCTTTATACGAAGAGAATTATTAGTAGACTTTTTTGATTCAAATACGTAAGTTTCAAATACTTTTATTAAAGTTCATTTAACCGAACCCGATGGAGTTCAGTCAATTTTAGATGCATTTAACTGACGATTCAATGGTTGGTTGAATTCTCACGTTCAGGCAAGGATTCCTTATTTAATTTCATTGTTAATAAAGTTTTCTTGTTGAACTGATTATTTATTTTTCTTTCACCAATAACACTAACTATTAGTGAGGAGAAAGATAACGACTCAGAGGTCAAATTCCTACTACTAGTTTAAAAAACAATTGATTATTAAAATAAGCTGTTATACATATGTCCTGAATTTAATGAAAATATTAAAAATTTTTGATATTTTATAATTGAAGAGTAAATTTTGTTCAGATTTTACGGTATAAATGATGTTTTTTAAAATTATACATCAACTTTATGCGGTCTGTGATAAAAATGTGCTTTTGTGAATGCACCTTAATTAAAATTCTGACTTAATAAAAATAATAATGCTTTGTCCACATAACTAATTCTTATTAATATAAATGAATCGTGAAAAACGTTTGTGGCTATGAATTATCATTAATATTAAGAAAAGTATAAAAATATTATTTTGGATCTACTGACAAATAAAGAATTCATTTGAAAGTGTACTGCAATGAACTGGAAAAAGTTACATTTTAACATGAGATAGAAAAGGCCAGGATTGGTTAACAGAAAGCGTATGATGTTCCATTAAGACAATGACAGATCTCTTAAAAGTTTCGTCATTCGTCAGAAGCTGTTAACCTTTGGTTAGGATGTCTCATCCACCATATTCACCACATCTGGCACCAGCAGACTATTACTTATTTTGGTCTTTACAAAATTTTTCAGATGGTAAATCTTTCAATTATAATGATGTCATAAATATAAATTGTTCAATTTTCCGGAAGTAAAAATCAAAACTTTTATAAACAAAAAATCATGTTTCTACCAGAAAAGTAAGAGAAGGTAGTGAACAAAAGAGCCAATATATAATGTAATAAAATACATTCCTAGTATAAAATACAATTTAGTTAATAGATGGACTTTGTTAATCATATAAAAATCGCAATCACTTTCTCAATATCCAAATAGTAACAATATTGAATATATCATTTTTTATTGGATTTAAAAATGGGAAGGTTTTCTCACATATCATGTATAGAACATTTGTATATTATTAAGTATCAAAGTAAAAAATCGAGTCTAGGGTTTCGGAAATTTTCATGTCTTTTTAATTGTGAAAATAATCAATCATTTTAGTGATATTTAGAAAAATATCATAAATTATGCCAATCACGAATGATTTTTATGAAAGGAAGACAAATAAAACTCTAAACAATAGTACGGGAAATTTAATACCAATAGTGGCGGCCCAGATTAATGGGAGTCCAAGAAATTTCGATGAGCAAAAATTTTAATGGATTTTAATGGTTTTTCAATCTTAAAAATATGTTTAAAGTATTAAAATATTTCTTTATTTTGTGATATTTGAAAATAAAGTTAACATTAAATTGATTATATTAATACCTCCAGATGGTAATTTATAACTTCCTTCAATCATGTTACCGCTTTTATCGGTGGGAATAAGAGATTTGCTGTTTTTGATTAACGAGACCTAAAATAAAATTACCCAATTTTTCAGAAATTCGATATTGGTTTACTTTATTATTTTGATTAACCGTCTTTTTATTCATTTGTAAAATTAATTTCGTTTTAAATAATGTGAATATTTAATTCAATCTCGCTTTTTGAATTTCAAATAAATAGCGTTGTCAAAGTGATATTTATTTACATTGATTAAATAAATCGTAGTTAATTAAAATAATTTTTGTAATTTTATGCAATTCTTTAAGAAAGAAGTTTATTAAAGCATTATTTTAGTTTATTACTTTTTTAACCACAAAATTATTATTGTGTCTGATCTTTTCACTTTATGTATAGTAATTTTTAGAAAAAGTTATAGAAATATATGAAATAAATTGAGATTAGATTTTTTTATTAAAATGAAAATAACACTAGAATTGATGTATTTCAGATATATACAATTCTCAAAGTTGTAATCAGATATAAGATAGTATATCATCAAATTGTATCATGCGATTTTTCTAATCTTTGCTTAACTGTGGGTTATATCTGCATTTATAAAATAAAATTGTAAAAATAGTTTCGTGAATAGTATATTACATGATATAACTTTGAAATTTAATTTTACTGTACAACTTTTTCATTAAATGATTGCAATCTTTACCAAATAATTACTATTCTGATAAAAAATAACAAATGAAATCTTAAAATATTTTGTGTAATATTTTAAATAATATTTTGTGTTTTAATCACGTCTTGCATATCATTTGATTAAAGCGCAGTCATAGATATTTTTTGAGGAATACATTGGAAGATGAGGAACTCTGAGATTATCTTCCAGACAGCAAGGGTGAATCTCATTAATGAGTTTTTCCAAAGGAAATGTATTATTCTTAGTGTTTTAGAGAATCAAAAGGTTTAATCAAAACAAAAATTATTCTGGAAATCAACAACTCAAATACTACTGTGTACTTGTTAGTCCTGTGAGAAAGTTACGAAAGAAGCCAAAGAATCAAAAGCTTTATCTTTGGTATAACAACACCCCAATTCACAAAACACATTGAATTATGCATTTAACTACTGGAAAAGATTTATACTGGTTATACACCAGCCGCATAGTCCTAATTTATCGCCTATTAATTTTTTATTGTTACTTTAAAAACCTTTAGAAGGATAGAAAATATATTCAAATGAGGATCTCATATCATATTCTTATATCATATTTCTTCAATGAAACAGATACAAGTAGTGGGGAAATTAGGTGTTACGACAAAGACCCAAACCTCAATATCAAATACCAAATACTGAAATACCACAATATTGAATTTCGAATAAACCCAATTTGATTTTTATTTTTTTCAATTTTATGAATACCAAATATTAAATACTGCAGTATCACAATATCGAATACCGAATATTGAACATTGGAAAGCAGCGTAACCCATAATTTCCGCTACTATCACATTTTGTTAAATTTCAAATTTTCACTGATTATTGATTTTCATTGATTTCATTGTTAATTTTGCAAATTTTTTTAAAAATTTTTATTATTTTCATAATTTTTATATTTTCAAATTTATCCAAATTTGTTTTGTTTTTCATGATTTTTTTTATAAATTTTCAATTTTATGAATTTCAAAATTTATGATTGTAACACAACACCTATTAATCTATCATTCTATTTTTTTTAAATGTGTTAAGATCCTAAAAGATGGATAGATGTTAAAAAGTGGAGCTGACTGTGTTTAGGTCTTAACGTTTGAAGGTTGCTTATTTACGCGTTCGTTAATATTATTTAAAGTGATTGAGAGAACGATTTGATTTTTAAAACTTTTATTTTTATTAAAATAAAGTATA
>JBBMKC010149508.1:0-15727 GCA_037834085.1 Bipalium vagum
TATGTTCTCTGATAATTTTGGATTTTATAAAATCATGTACATTTTCCAGGACAATTATAAAATTAATTAAACCACATCCTATTATTTTTCCTATATTTTATTATTTTAAATCTACCATTTTAAAATTATTCCTCAAAATAGATTGTTAATAACGTAACTAAAATTAAAATCTTTCTCTATTTTTTCTGGTGAATCTCAAAAAAATTTTCTTGTAGGTCTCATGATTCCGATCGTCTTTATTGCGGTTGCCGGTCGAAGCAATGCTCTTGGTCCCATGATATCAGGGACTTCTGGTTTCCCCGTTATCAACTGCCCGCCACTAGGTGCGGACTGGGTATCCAAGGATATTTGGTCCAGTCTGCATGTACCCAGTGGATTGGGTTGCGTGACAGTTCTGTCTCAAGAAAATGCCGTTCAGAGTGCCGCTCAAATATTGGCAATGGCCGATCAGTTCATTTGGCTGAAATTGAGAGGAATGCGCCTGGAAAAATATGTCAATTTGATTCGAGCAGACGAATTATTGTAAGACTACTCGTAGTTGGTTTTTGTTTAGGATTAATTAAATTGTTTTGTTTGTTTGTTCGTTTCTGATTTTCATTATAACTTACAACTTATATAGAAAGACTATGATTAAATTATTTAATATCGTAATTAATGACAATAGATATCTTTTAAAAAATTATAATGTAATACAGTGGAAGTCAGTTAATGCGATATCGCGAGTTTTTCAAGTGAAACTGAAAATTGCAATCTTTTAATTAGCAAACGTTTGAGAATCAGTGTTTCATTTTTTTCAAACGATGATATTTTGAGTTAAACAAACTAGAATATCATGATACCAATTAACCTTGAAAATCCGGAATTTGATAATAATATAGAAAGATTTTTAAGAGGTTCCTATTCCTTCCTTCAATAATGTTACTCAGGCAGTAAAAACAGTAAATTTATTCCTTCAAACTCATGAGGGATTTAGTAAAAGGTATGTAGATGCAATAGAATTTACAGAACAAAGTCAATATGGAAATGATTCAAGTTATGAAACAAACAAAAATAACGGATTTTTTTCAAATTGAAAAAATATTAAATTTTAATCTTGTATTATTTTTCTTTTTTCGCTCTTCTGCTTATTTATTTTAGTCTTCAGTATTTATTTATTAAGTATTTCGATAACCACTTGATTATTATCATTATAAGTTTCAATCTGGTTTAATAATTATTTATTATTGTATAATTAAAGTGTTTTTTTAATTTTGTGATGTAATATTGCACAAGAGTTTTCAAGCATATTCGTCTAATCCGGATAAATTATTTGGTCCCCAGCGATCCGGATTAGACGAAAAGTACAAAATACTGTATTTAGGTGTAAATGTTAAACTTTTATTTAAAGTTGTCACATTATTATATTTTAATAATTATGGCATTATAATTATGATGCTGATCAGACCATGGGAATTTTTAATTTAAAAATCATTTATATTTTTAATATATTACGTTTTAAAAATTAATGAATGTTGATAAACTTTAACTATTTTGAAAGTTAATATAATGTTCTAATTAATTTAGTAAATTAATAATTTTCATATTTAAATTAAAATTTAAAGGTATTTTAAATATTGATGACATAGTAAAATTCTATGGTTTGATAGCAATTTTTTTAATATTGTACAATTGTTAATCACTCAATAAAATTATTTAAAACGACTTATTGATATGGATTCCAAAAAGATAGAGATTAATAATAATAAAGGTATTGGCAATAACATTTTAAGGTAAACAATTGGTAATTAGATTCTATAAAAATTTTATATAATTTCAAGATATCAGGTTTAAAAAATATCTGCTATTGACTTTAAGCTTTTAATATATGCTTTTCAAGTAAAACAAAACCTTATTACTTAAAATAAAGAACGACGTGACATTGTTCGCTGTTTAGTGTATCAAATTTAGACCTGACTCCAACTCTTAGATGGTGCAATAATAACAATCAGTAAAGCAACGATTTGTATTTATAATAAACAATCACAAAAATACAGAATGATAATCAAAAGTCTGTGATCACAATTAATGTCTGAATTTTTGAAAAACTTTCAAAATCAAACTACCCCGCAAAATAAAATATAACCAACAACACTAAAATCAAATGAATTTATAGAATAATAAGTATATCAAACAGCAATGTCAAATAAAAAATCAATTATAATATAATGTTTAATTCAAAGTCTAATTAAAACAAAATATAACTTATACGCTAAATTAATCAATATTAATAATTACCTTTTTATAAAAGATAATAGAAAGATAAAAGAAAATAGAATCGATTTTTTTGAGCTATCGATTATTTGAGCTATTACAAAACATAGTCAGATTTAACTATTACGTGATTGTCATTCAAAGATTTCTGTAAATGTTACTGGAATTATATAAATGATCTCAATTGTCCAAATTTTATTCTTTGATGAAAATGATAGATTTAGTGTTTCCAGTTTTTTCTGGTATCATCTTGATTTATTTATTTTATCTTAGTTCAGAAATCTTAAAATACTGGTTATATTATAGATAATTTAATATTCACTTTGTCTTCTGATTTTCTGTATCTCTGAAATTGCGGGTATTATCTAAAGGATAGTCATAATTATTTATTTAGTTTTTTAGTAGAATTTTCTTACATTAAATAAGTAAAAAAATATTTTATTTTTAATAATCGAATTAATATTGCTTTATTTGATGAATTAAAACAAGCTTCAAAAGGTGGCACATCTACCGAAATAGATCCACATTTCATTTTTACTTATATAGGTGCTCAAGATATACTTATTTTTGAATGAAGATATGAAAAATAACTTACATGAAATTTATAATTATTTGAAAATTAAAATGGAAGAATATGAAGCAACAGGAAGTGGTTTAATTGTTTATAAAGTAAATGAAATATCATTAGTAATTTAAAATATAAAATATCTCAAGTATAAAGTTATATGAAATTTTTGTGGTGTAATTCTGTTTTAAATATTAAGAATGAAATGAGCATTTTTCTGTTTGATCAATTTTGGCTTCAGTGTTTCTTGTTCTAAATAACACTGATTTTCCACATAATTATTATAATTATTTAAAATATATAAATTCAAAAATATTAAGTTTACATTACATTTAAACGATATTAAAAAATTTAATAAACAAATTTCTAATGTAAAAAGTAAATGTTTTTAAAACTAATGATATTATGAAAAAAACAAATATATAGAACATTTATATTGGAAACAAACAACACTAAACAATAAACATTATACTAATTTATTCTTCTATTCAAAAACTATAAATGATAAAAATTTTAATCACTTTGTAAATATATTTCAATATTTTTAAAGGATTTTAATAGACATAAATCTTTTACATGTTTATATTGCTTATGGTTTTTTCGAATTGAACATGAAATAGAAAAACATTTTAATTTAGATTGCAGACAACAAAAACCAGATTAAAATACTGTTTCTAAAAAAAAAAATTCAGAATTTAATAAATTTCATTTTAAAATAAAGTACGATTTAGAATATAATGTGATTTTGAAGCTTATAATAAACTTAATAAAAATAGTTCGGTATTATTGAAACAAGAAGTCACGTGTTTTGATATTTACATTAAATCAATTTATTAAAAGATATTTCAATCAAAATATATTTAATTCTTTGGTGAAGATGCAGTATTGAGAATTGTTGAATATGTTGATGATTTAACTTGAAATTTGAGGAATTATTAAAAATAAAGGCGATTGTGTAGTTTTGTACTGTAAATTATTTTTATTACAAATATTAAGTATTGACTTATTTTATAAAAATTTTTATGAATTATTTTGTTAACATATTTATTTTATCAAAAGTAATTTTATATTTTTAAAAATAATTTAAGCAATATAAACCTTAAAAATGGTTGGTAGATCAAAGGGACCTGAAAAATTGTAGTTGTTCATAAGTTAAAGTTTAAAAAACAATCAATATCATTATTGATTTTTTACTAAAAATAATTTACAGTACAAAGCTACACAATCGCCAAAATAAATATAGAAATGAATTTAAATAAAGAAGATGAAGTTAATGATAATTAATCTAAAACATATTATTATTTTGAAAAGGATTTAGTTATAATGATAAAGTAAGCGAAGCTTTTAACACTAAAAGTGTTGATGACAAAATGGAGTTTATTATATATTCACGAATGATTCTGAACACTTTATTTTGCTTGTCAATATTTTCGGAGCTCTGTCAATGTAAAAAACCTGTAAAAATAAATGTTAACGTCAATTTAAATCAATTAAAAATCGCCTCTAAATCAATTGATAAATATAAACAAATAACAACAATATTCGGGCATTACAAATCTACAAATCATTTTGAACGAACCTAATAAATAATTATCTGCAAAAGTAACAATAAAATCGATTTCTTGTATTTTTCTTGTATTTTTCTTAAAAATTAAAAGTAAAAAAAATATTATCAATCTGTAAAATGCGGAAAATATTTTCATTAACCACTGAACAATTTATTGATAATTTTAATGAACTTTATTTATTTTTCACTTACCGTTATTTAATAATAAATCTTTAATCGATTTTGACAATCTTTAACAATAAATACAGAAAAAAGAACAATTAATTTTCTTTTGATTCAGAGACCCTCACCTGGACTCATTTTGAGACCCCTCCACCGACAGAAGACCAATGAAAAAATCGATTTAGGAAAATGTAATTGATTAATTTGAAATAAATTATCGAAATCAATAAATACTTAATTATTTTTAATGAAATCCATTCATAAAGTCGTCGGACGGTTGATTGGGGCAAGATTGAAGTTGCAAAGGAAGTCTGCGTTGGCCGATATCCCTTCGTTTTGCCCAACGGCAAAATGGATATATTGGGGAATCATGTTAATGCCAATTGGCAAAAGTGAAAATTTCCAACATTATTTAATGACAAAATCAGGCTACATGGCCCATAAAAAAGTGTGAATAGCAATTAATGGCTACATGTAGCCTGGCCATTATAGTAATCCTCATCGACGCCAACCACATCAATACGAATCTGATAGCCAGTATTCAATCATTTCCACGAGCCAGACTTAATCGCCCGTTTCCTAGCATTACCACCTTCAGATAATTTAGAGTATTGTGGCGCCAAATGGAACATTGCCCCTTTTTAATTAGAGACAATATCACCTGGAATTCCAATACGAAATGGAGATAAAAAACAAAAGTCGAATGGCTATTGAGGGGGCTATTATACGAGAGAAACATAAACGTTTCCCAATGTTGTCGCCGCACTTGACATTGTGCCTACCTTCACAAATGGAAGGCATACCACGCCGACTGGATTGTGACTTTGGTGATAATAATAATTTGATCACTTTTCATAATGTTAACTGAAGATCGGACGAGCAACTGTCACTTTTTCCGAACGGAATACCATATGTGACTACTACTACTATTTTAGCATGTGGTATGGGGAACATTTCCTGAGAGAAATTGGCAAACAGTTAAATTAACTTGACTTCTCATTTCAATTGATTTCCATTTGGTTTCTGACGAAGATTGCCAGCGCAAAATGAGATTTTTACCGATTTGCTCAGCAACGATTTACGTAACGATCTTGTTCGCCGACGTGATCTCGGCCCAAATCACTCTGACGGAACGGGACAATGCTTCTCAATCGTTGTGGCTCCAGTTCCAGAGAAAGAACATCTTCAAAAGTCCATCACAAACGAACCGGATCCGTTTCCCCATCGATTCCAAAGGCTCATTGGACAGTCTGATCAAGCCGAATTACAAACCGAAATTTCCGTTCTATTTTCCCACGTTCATGGAAGAAAAACGAGTGGACAACGTTCACCAAATGACAAACCGTGAATTCTGGAACCTGTTGACCGTGGACAATTTCAATGACAAATTGATGAGCATCGACAAACCGTCATCGTCAGCCAGCCGTGACGGTCTCTATTTGTCCAAAGCGTTAGTGGATTCGCAAAAACGGCAACTGAAACGGTTCATCAGGAAAATATTGAAACTGTTTCACGCCAAAACCGTCCGAGCGACAATCGATAGAGATTTTCGTCGAAAGCTGAGGAATATGATGAATCTGTTCAGCATGTGTCCCGTGAGGTATCACTGGAAAGACATGGGACCCAAATTCTGGCCGCGCTGGATCAAGCAAGGAAGTTGTGCCAAATTGTCGAAATCCTGCAGCTATCCGGAGGGACTGGTTTGCCAGGAATATCAACATAGAAATATCGCCGTTCTCCGCTTTCTGTGTATGTCAGACTGGCCGAAATCGAAATGCAAATGGTACAAAATATACATTCCCTTTCTATTGACATGTAAGTGCGGCTGCAACGGTTGACCTGGCCATGCAATGGTCCCGAAATCAATACCTCATGAATCTGAAGCATTTCATTCTTCATATCAATGGGAAATGTCATTTGGAAACCTTTACAGTATTGTTTGAACAACATTTACTCTTTTGTGAAGCGTTACTTTAATCAGATTTATTGATTTTTTCCTGTTTGAATTTCAAATGGAATTGTTGCAATTATCGATTGGCACACTTTATTTATTTTATTTTTTTATTTCAAGAGCGCAACATTTAGGACTGGTTTTTATTTTTCAATTAAATATATTATTCAATTAATAATATTGGAAATTTAATATCATTTTATAATATATATATTATTATTATTTTCATTTTATTTTTATTTGTAGAATTATTATTATTATTATTATTATTATTATTATTATTATTATTATTATTATTATTATTATTATTATTGCTGTTGTTGCTGTTATTCATTTTATATTTTATATTTTTTGTTATTATTAATTTAATTAATTAATTAATTTTATTATTATTATTTATTTTTTTTTAATATTATTATTGTGGATTATTAATAATATTATGATTTATATAATTACATTTTTATTATTATTATTAATTTTATTGATTTATTATATTAAGATATTTCGACACATAATGAGTGGGTTGTATTAATAAGAACTGGAATTGTAAATCATTAATCACAAGTGCCACTATCGGCTATCAGTGTTTTACTATGTGAAATTAATATTAAATGTTGCAATAAATTCACAAATAAAACGAATACTTAACGGGATGATTTATTAAATAAATAAAATTTTCATTATTAATTTAATTAATAAAAATGAACTCGTGATCATTTAATAATTCTTATTTGTCGGATAATGAGTTTTCGATACCCACAATCCCGCATGGTCCTTGTTTTTGAACAACCCCCAATGTTCTTGAACAGTAGTTTTTCATTGATCTTCTTTTTTGATATGGTGAAATATTTTGTTATCCAACTTTAATAATGTTTATCTTTCATAAGAGGGTCCAGTGAGTTCCGATTAGATTTTTTCTTCTAGGTTCCCGTATAACCTCTTCGGGTTTGTAGTCTAAAATTAAAATTTCTTGTCAGTAACCTTACTGTCTCATTACTGCTGTCCATTGCTCTATTGATGGGGATTATTTATTATTAATTACATTTGTTGGTTTCTTTTTCTTTAAGCGAAAACAGCTGCAGACACACATCGAAAACTTTTAAGAGTCTATGGCAGAGATGGAATAACCGAAAGCATTTGCCATATTTGGTTTACAAAATTTCGTTACGGAAATTTCTCGATTTAAGATGAATAAAGCTCTGGAAGGCCGATTCAACTTAATGAAGACCAATTAAAGACAATTACCGAAAATGACAGACATATTACCGTTGGTCAGATCGCAGAAAAGTTGGATTTATCGTAAACAACTATTGATGATCATTTAAGAAATCTGGGATATTTAAAAAACTTCATATCTGAGTCCGACATACATTGGATGAAATTCAGTTAACCCAACGTATCAATATTTGTGACATTTCTCAAACGAATTCAAAGCAATCCATTTTTAAAAAAGCTGATAACCAGTGACGAAAAATGGATTGTATACAATAATGACCAATGCCAAAGTTCATGGTCAAAGTCCTGTAGACCAGTCAAAGAATATCAAAACTCTACATATTGTGTTTTTCCATGATCATCTTTCGCCAACGACCTACATCATCTACGTGCATCTCACCTCCATTGAAAACTTTTAAAAACCAGCGTTGAAGCATGCGTTTCTTACATTTTTCTTCTCTAAATACACTGATGATCTTCCCGTTGTCTTCTACACCTTTATAGAAAAATTTAAATTCATATAAAAAAAATTGCGCGTAATTGACTCTTTTCCATGGTAAGCTCTATAACTATTAGAAATATTATTTTAAATTAAGTTTAAAACATGTAGATTGAAATGTGCGCCTTAAAATGATATACAATAAGCGCCTTAAAACAAAAGATAAATTGTTAAAATATCGTCTAATAATTGACTATGATATAAATGACATTATGTTTTGAACAGCCCAATAATAATGTTTATAACGGTTTTAATAAAATAAATAAAAGCCACATATGTTAGTTTCAGATAGAGTAAAAATATTTAAATATAAAAAATAATTTTTTGGGAAGATTTTCTGCAAATTGTTAAATTCCAAAAATGTTTGAAACGGAACAAAATGAGTACGCTATGTAATCTCTATAATAGTCAACATTCATTCATGTGACCAATAAAATTAAATATATTTAAAAACGATGAAAACTAAAAAAATCAATAGCAAAGTTCCAAGTTGGGCAACATGGTTTTCCAGTACCTTCAAAATTCAAACAGAAAAGAAATTCAAAATTGGCAATTATATTTCAAAATTGAAATAGAAGAAATAAAACAAAATGAAAAAATAACTTTTCGAAAAAAGATATTAGGAAAAAAGTTAGGAAACCGTTACATGTCACCATTAAAAACTTGATTATTTTCAAGAAAAAAATCATTTCAGTTTTTACAAAGTTTTGGTACAGTTTGACATAATGTTTTGATTAAAAATATTAAAACGTGTTTAGGATTAGAATGTTCCCGTCAGTGAAACGAACATTATTTTCATAAATTATATTCAGTCTCTCCTTTGATTATATATTATTAATGAAGAATGTTGACGCAGCTTTACACATAAATAAAATTTGAAATAAAAGATTTAATAAAATTGAAGGCTTTAGGTTCTCCAAATATGAACAGAGAAAGTAGCCGAAGAAATGAAAAGGAATCCCAGAGTATTAAATTGGGAAAACCGAAATAATCGAAGATATAAAAAATATAACGGATGACTTATTATTTTTAAGATATAAATAGACCCACGAAAAATAATAACATTATTATTCTTTTAATGATATCAGATCATCCCATTGGTCATTATGGTTTTTAATTGATTAGTATTTAGCCTTGTTTTTCTACATCTATTTGATTTACTGATAGGCCAATCGTTTGAAATGATATGTAGTAACATATTATTCAAATCCATTTACTTTTTCAAATAGATTTAACAAATTTTTAATTTGCAGTGTTGACCTTTACAGAAGAGATGATAAGAAAATACAATGCTGTATGTTTTAAATGCAAATCAGCATAAGAAAGTCCTATGATAGGCTATACATGACAGTGGTCGATCATCCATGTCTAAGTACACTTTAAAAACGGTTCAGAAAGTTTCGCAATCAAGATTAAAAATTTCAGGTCAAGTCAAGATCGGGTGAAACCATAGATAAATGGGATGACTTTGAAGCACTTGTAGAAGATCTCCGTCGAAGCACGTTTGAAGTGGCTACATTTAGGGATACTTCTAAAGAAGACTGTCTACCGACATCTGACTGAAATGTTTAAAATTTTTAAGTTCTGTAATTATGCTTGACACTTTAAGTTAATAGCAACTTTTTAATCGAGTGACATTTTCTACGCCCTTGCTCGCTCACTATGATGCAGTTACATTTCTTGAAAGAATTATAGCATGTGATGAGAAATGGGTTCTTTATTCCTATAATGACCGATACAATTTTTTTAAAATTAAAATAACGAAAATAAAACCCTTCATAAATAAGACCATATTCATATTTATATTTCCAAAGAAAACCGGTAATATTTAATTGTAGGTTGTTAAGTTCGAAATACGCGTTGTTTATAAAAAAGAATTCTTTTTGAGTCGGAATTGGCCTTTCACCAGACCTGAAGTACTGCCATCTTCTGTTTGGTTTTTCGAAATGTATCCACTTCTCATTGAACAAAAAAAATCTTTCAAAAAGAACACTATTCTTGGGTTTTTGCAATAAAATTTGACTCATGCTAACACGAACTATCATGTTTTCAAAACTAAGTTGATCTGGTTGATCCATTTACTACATCTATATATTTTCCAAATTGAATGTAAGTGATTTAATATGACCACGTGGTTACATCTGAATCTTTCAACAAGTCCTGGAGTAGTTTGTATAGAATGATTTATTTTAAGTTTTAAGGGTTTGAGGACGTAGTCTACACTGACCATCTTTTAGATTTATATTTCCCTATTTAAATCGTTGAAACCATCTCCTTCATTTACTATTAATAATAAGAATTTCAGCAACACACATTTTGTTCGGTATGATTCTGTGGCAGTCTTTTCTTATTTGAAATCATAACACATACAAATGCTAATTTTGTATTTTTGTTGATCTTCAGGTCTTAACTTATTTTCCAACTAAAAATAAGTGATAATATAATAATATAATAATAAAAGATAATATTAATAAAATATTATAAATGAAACAAAAATACATGATAAAATTTAAAACGCGCGCTTTCTTGGTGGTTTATGCAATAATAGATTTTATTGATTAACACGAAAATTGCTAACCTAACACAACATTATAATTTTAAACAATAAAACTGTAAAATGTGATGAAATTAATGCAACTGGGATACTAACATGAGAAAAAGAGTGAAAAATATAAATAAAATTTTATATAAAAAATAAAGTGAAATATATTGTCTAATATTTTTATTTTTTATTAGAAATAAGAAAAGAGGAACTTTTATTTTGATGTGACGCTGACTATTTTGTAACCATTATTGATAAAATTTATAGATAAAGGCAAATGTAATATAAATGTTCACCCATGTAATCTTTCCACGAATCCAACAAGAAACATTCGCAGCCCAGATGATACTCAATATTGTTCATCGACATGGATAAAACCGCTTGAGATATGCTTAGGTTTACGCATTTGATTATTTTCACATGGGCAGCATCTCGTTGCAAAGGAAAAGATTTCTGATGCCCTGATGGATAGTGAGAGCTGCACGGGTTGATTAAGACAGAGAAATATTTCCATCCGCCTTTTATTACGACAAGGAGAAATGGCTCGTGTGTATCCCGTAGTGGTGATAACCACAACCCCCGGTTTATGCGCCTCGCTCCTCATTCGTATGCGTTACCTTACCTTTTCAAGACTTTGTATCACTATTTTTGACTCTTACTGATATCAGTCGTTGGGAAATATGTTACTCCAACATTGAAGAACCAGAAAGCAGGCGAAAACGTGGTCTGTGGAAAAACCAGTGAAAAATGATGTGAAAACTAATATTTATTATTATTACTTATTAATAGCAGATTTTGCTCTGTGGCAAAAGTGGATGAGTTTCATTAGGGATTTTATTGAAAATTACGAGCAGAAAAACGTCCAATAAAAACGGAAAATTTTAGGCAAAAAATGCGTACCTTGATCCATAGTTTTGACAAAAAAATTTTCACATTAATTATTTTCCACATTGAAAAAAGTCCATTATTATGACAGGTTTATTTAATTTATTTAAAGATTTTTGAAATTTATCATTAATAAAAATTTATTCACAGTGCCTGTTTATTATTATATTATTTAGTATGGTGGATATTTTTATAATTATTTATTTATAATTATAATTTATATAATATAATAATAATTTTATTTATTATTATACGTCTATAATATTAATTATTATATGTTATGTCATTTATATATATTATATATTATCATTATATATGATTATTTATTATATATATTTATTTATATTATTTATTATTAATGCTTCTTATATATTTTATTAATTAATCAATATTTTATGTTAAATTATTTATTTGTATTTTTTGTTCGTTATTTAAAACACAAAAAATATCAAGAGGTTTAAGATCTATAATATTAATTATTCAACAAGAAATTGGATTATACAAACAAATCAAATTATCACACCATGATATTATAAATCCATTATTTTTAAAAATTAATTGATTTAATATTTATTTAATATTTTTCAATTAAAATTTGTTTAAACAAAACTGGGCCTAGAATATTTGATTAAAACATGGAAAATCAGCTCTGTCTAGCCCTAACAAAGATGAATATCGATTTGAATGAATTTTCAGGAAAAAAGAAGAAACAAAATTCACATTAATAAAGATTTTTAATTAGTTTAATGTTGTGTAGTTGAAATATTGGGGAATATAAATGTTCTGGCTCTTTTTATTTTTTATAAGGCTCCGAAGAAAATTGGTTTCAGTAAAGTATGTTTGTTTGAAAGTTATTTTATTATTTAAACTTCACAGAATTTAAATTATGATTTTAAAATTTAAAATTCTCATGGTTTGACAATGTTTTACGCAAACAGAATTTCAGTTAAGCAGGACGCATTTCCATGATATACGAGGGTGGGTGGAGAAGTTCGGTGAATATTAAATTTGGCGGTGCCATATTAACCTTTGTATATAGTTTTTATTAAACTAATATTCAGTAATTGAAATCCAAAATGACATTAAAATAGGGAATTGTGTTGCTTAAGTAATATATGAATTGAAAGTGTCATATCTAAACAGTTTTAGAAAAATGGAGAAAGAAGAAATACGAATAAAATACGATATAAAATAAAGGATTAAGTCCAATGGCAATCAAGATCCACCTTGATGAAACATTAAATGAATATTCACCAGCATTAAAAACTGTTTACAAGAAGGTTGCCGAATTTAATGGGGGTAGTGTGAACATTAAATATGCACGTCGATCTGGTAGACCAGAACAGCAGCCTCCGAGGAAATGGTTAAAATATCCAAGAAAGAGTGTTGACAGACCGTAGATTAAAATTGATTCAGATTGCTGAAGCTACGGGCATTTCAACCACATCTTGCATGAAGAATTGGGAATATATTGAGCATATTCGTGAGAAACATCCAGGTCTGTTGAGAAAAAACCTTTTTCCACGACGATAATACACATGCCCACATAATTAAAGTTTCACTGGAAAAAATTAAAAAGTGCACTTTGGATTAGTTGGCCTCGTCAGATTTTTCTGTTCAGAAACCTGAAAAAGTTTCTAGCTGGACAAAGATTTTCGTCAAATAACAAAATACCTCTGTGGCTGGCTATTTTGCAGACTTCGACAAGTTGGCCTACAACATTGGCATCAAAGTTTTTGAGAAATGTTTAATAGAGTGCATTCAGCTTGTAGGAGACGGAGACTATATTGATAAAAAAGTTTTTTACCTTTTGATTTTATTGTTTTCATATTGATTCACCGAACTTTTCAACCCACCCTCCTGTATATTCTCCCTCTTCTTATTCATCTCTTTTCATAACTGTTTTAATGTTTTTCTTAATTGAATATTCGATTTCTCGTTGAAGGAATATTAAGAAGAACTTTAAAATCAGACAAAAATGACAATTCCTCATTCGAGAATTATAAAATGTTCGTACGACTTTTAAGAAAATATATTCCATTTTTATAAATTGCGTTATTAATATTACGAATTTGTCCATTAATAATTGAAACGAAACTGTAACTGAGATTGTCAAAAGCTGCAGAAATCTGTCATAAGAAAAAAGTATTTTTTTTCATTTTTTGAAAGAATTTCTTTTATCAAAGCTAAATTAAAGAAACATAATAAAAATTATTATTATTATTATTATTATTATTCTTACTTATTATTATTAATTAATTAATTAATTAAGAAATTAAATATTTTCAGAAATTAAAAAACAGTTTCGAAGATTCTCTGACAATGTCTGTACCGAAAGACGGAGCAGGCGAGATTCACAAAAGGTTATGATGAATAAAAAAAATGCTCTGAAGGTGCCAAGCATCAGCATAGATACTGTTACAATAATGAAAAAGCGAAAGTTAGTTAAAGTTTCTCAAATCTTGAGTTTATTCACGACGTATAATATTATGATATTATGATTGGGGTTTACTTTAAAATATGTACACTACCGATCAAAAGTATTAGACAGGTACTCGCATTCTAAATATAACATAAGTGGAACACTTTGTTTATGACAAATATCTTTCGGTTAATTTATTTTTTAAAATTTAACAATCCTTTTCATATTTATTTAGACTAAGAAAAAAAAATATTGATTTTATATTTACATTCATCAAAGCAATCTCTGTGAGTTTTAGTAACATGTACATAAATCATCGGCATACAGTTGAGCAATTTCCGTAGAATTTCTGGTGTTATTGCAGGCAATCACACTTGTAGTGTTTCTCAAAGACCCTTTGCCGAAGATGGCTGTTGTTGTCAAATTTTTCTGTCCAATTCATCTTACAGTAATTCAATACCGATAAAATTTGGCGATTGATGAGGGCATCCCATTACTTGGGGGATATTTTGCTGTTCTAACTCTTTCAAGAAGGCTTTGCATATCTTGCTTGTATGTTTGGGATCATTGCCTTGCATAATATATATTCACTTGAAATAATCGTCTTCCAGATGGCCTAACCATCTTTTTCTAAATATCTTTGTAAACTTCTTTTGTCGTGGTTCCTTCTATTTTTTTGGCTATCTTTTTCTACTTTTTCTACTTTTTTTTTCCCGAACATTAACAGAATCACCTCCAGGCTTCACTGTAGACACCAAACTATTATATTAATACCTTTCTCCAGCAATCAAGAACACTCTGCGCAAACCGCAAATCTGGAAGTTTGATTAATTTGCCTATAGGATCTTATTCCATTATTGAAATGTTTGATGGCCCATCCCAGTCTTCTTGCTTTATTAACTTTTCTTAATAAAGATTATTTTTCAGCTACTCAATCGTGCAAACCAAAACTGTTCAGCTGGCGCTTTATGGTAGATACGCTGACATTCACTTTCTGAAATTCATCTATTCATCTAAAATTATTTCAGTCTTTAAATAAATCAATATTAATAAATCAATTAAATAAAAATATACGAAACTACCGACAACACAAATTAGTTTGTGGGTGTGTTTACGAAAAACGATTTTACACCAATGGAAATTTATTATTACGTTGAAAATAATAAATATCTTCAAAAGCCCACTGGGCTAGCCTAATGAGCCCAATAAGGTTTTAAATAATTTAAAAATTGAGAAATGATGATTTCAATGTAACACGAAAGAAGAACTTGAATGATATCTTTCAATATGTTGTTAAGATCTTTTTCGTAGGTGATTATTAATTACAAATCTGTTTTATCACCCATAATTTGCCGACTCCGTCCATTATAACAATTGATGTAATGAAATGGTCCCATTACCAACCCACACTGATGTGATATTATGATAGATCTTGTTACACCATTGGTAGCCAGTTACAATGTATCAATAACTGTTCAGTTGTCATTATTAATTTAATTAGTAAATAATATTTTGTTTTAATAAATCAAAGTTTGTTTTAAAAACCAATTTGAACAACGAATTTTTGGTTAAGTGGTTTCTGATGCAACAAGTTGACATAATAATAATAATAATAATAATAATAATAATAATAATAATAATAATAATAATAATAATAATAATAATAATA
>JBBMKC010149618.1:0-15726 GCA_037834085.1 Bipalium vagum
TGTGCTTTAACATATTCTTCCATATATTTAAATATAAACTAAATTAAAGTAATTATAATTATATATTTCCATCATTTGATGTAAATTACAGGGGTGGCTCAAAACATATGGACGGCATTGTATTAAAAATTTCGACTCAGCGATTAACCCTTTAGTTAAACCATTTTATTACAAAGGTTGAAGGTGCAAAATCTAAACTAGGAAGTTTTGGCCTCCACTCAGGGTTTCTCAGTTTTATGAATTTTCAAAGTTCAGTGCGACTTGTCGAGATGGAAAACAACTTTTTTGCTTATCATTTCTTGGCACTTTTTCTACACATATTCTCAGATCTCTATGTTTCTGTATAAGGAAATATATTTATTGTCTGATAAGATTCCAGATAGCAACACATTTTGATATATCGGTACTATTTCCAATCATCAATTTATCTCGGAAAATATTTTGCAATGTTCAAATTTTTTAAAGAATCAAGATCTTCGACATGTAAGAACGTCAGTCAAAAGAAGAAATTTCTAGTTTTACACCACCAAGGGCAGAAAATAGGGGTATACATTAACAGACAGGAAACATTGTTTAGAAAATAATTTTCTGGGTGCAAGGACAGCTCTTAGTAAAACATGAAGCTTGAAAGAGTTAGTTTTTAATTTTAAAAGCAGTTAAATGCCTCAGAGACGTTCAGAAAAGTTGTACTAATCTTAGAATTGGAACTGTAGCTTAATCTATTGCTAGACGTACTTTGTGAAGTCTAAGATGAGAAAGAAGCTAAAAATAAATCAAAGTCACACAGACCGCGTGAAGCCTATTGTCAACATGGCATTAAAGTAGTTGAAGGTCTTTGAATGTTGGCTGAAGATTTTTAAAGTCAACAGTCCATTTTATCATTATAAGATTATAAGAAGATAAAATGTTTATATGCATAATTTCAAAGTACCTTTCATTAAATTCTGTGGTGTAAAACTCAAGTGTAAAACGAAATATCTTTGTAAAAAATTATCTTTTTTCAAGAAAAAATAATTATATTTTTGTATGGTTCAATAATACATTATCTTTGAGATTAATATCAGATCACTGGTTTCAGTAATCATACGTAATTCACTTCTCATTTTCATTCAGAATTTTAAGATATTTAGAGTTGTCATATTTAAAGGTTAATCTAGTGTTCTATAAAACCAATAAAATAAAATTATTAATAATAATAAAAAGAATAATGATAATTAAAAATAAATCAAAAATAAATCAAAAGTAAATTAAAAATAAATTAAAAATAAATTAAAAATAAATTAAAAATAAATTAAAAATAAATTAAAAATAAATTAAAAATAAATTTTAAAAAAATTAAAAAAAAATTAAAAATAAATTAAAAATAAATTAAAAATAAATCAAAAATAAATTAAAAAACAAAAATGTTCATAAAAGAATAAAATTTTTTTAAAAATTATAAGAAAAATAAAATAAAGTTTACATTAAAATAAAAAATAATTTTTCAATTAAAATATTAATATTTATATATTTTCACGATATAAGAAATTTTTTATTGATGTAAAAAGTACGTATTTTTATAAAAAGATATTTGTCATTTATAATTAACTGTTGAGATGTTGAGAAGAATTTCGTAAAGGTTTTATTATTATTATTATTTTAAATATTATGATTGGATTAAAATGTCAAATTAAAAGTACTTTACACAGAAGGGAAATTTTCAGTAAAACATATTAAAAGTAATCCGAAAATCAAACAAGCCGAGAAAGTAAGAAACATATTTAAAATAAATCAAAAATAGTACAAAAAATAAAAATAATAATGGAAAATATTGATTTCATAATTTAATTTCTGAATATTTACCAATTAAAAATCGGGACCAATTAATTAAAATATCTCAGTCATGTAATGAAATTTTGCTAATCCTATAGAAGAAGGGTTAAATATTCAGGGCACATTATTTATTTATTTTTATAATCTTTTATGACGGCCATGATTAAAATTAAATTTTGGAAATGTTTTACCACAACAGCTGCGGTTGTTAAATGGTTATTTGAAATGGGTTTTTCTTTGGAAAGTTAAATTTATTTTTGGTTTTAATTTACTTTTTCATTTTGGTTTATGATCAAAGAATAACCACTTGAGGAGATCTGAGACGTTTTCGATATGAAATCAATAAAGCTTTACGCGTACAACTGAAGATTTTAGATATTGGCCTGCGAAAACCAGCTCTCGGTCCCAATGATTTTCATAAGTCTCTTAGTGAAACGTTGAAAGGGCACGTCTCGCTCTCTCCATTTGCTTCCATGAATTAAATTAATTGAAATCATTTTGACGAACGTTTAAATAAATAAATCGCGTTTTGTCGCCACTGTCAAAAAGTGTTTTAAAGACCTATTTGATTGGTGAAGTGTTTCAACTATAGTTTATCTTAAAGCAGGGGTTTTGTAAATAATTGAACATTAAAGAATAAATTATTATTAATAATTGTTGAAATATTCGTCAAAATATAAGATTAAGTAATTTTGATATAATAGTTTTTTTTCCAAGTAAATTCTCGTTATTTTCACCGAATATTGAGATAAAAACGAAAAAAGCGACGGATATTTTCATATTGTGAAAAAAAATGATAATAGTTTTTTTATTAAAACTTATAATTTTTTTTATTATATATTATTATTCGGAAGCAATAAATTTAAAATTGGTTACAATACTGTTTACCATAATGATATTTGTTTTAATATATTTCACAAATTAATTTTATATTTACATGGTTTGTGCTCAGTTTGAATTTGTGAAGCTACATTTTGAAAGTAGGAAAATCAATTTTAAATTCGTTAATAAATTCAAAATTGATTTTCCTATTTTAAAATGAAGGTACACATTTTCAAAATGAGAGTAAAAACCGTCTTTTTTTAATATTGTAGTAAATAATTAATGTTTATTAATATACTTTTATTAAATTTTCATTCAAAATCTTATACTTCAGAAAATTAATTTCTTAAAATGTCTAACGTAACCATTCTTCAACTCCTTGATTAGTTTGATGTTGGGTTCAGGCAAAAGTTCTGCAGCACTTTCAAAAACAAAAGATTTACACAAAAATGGTTTAAACAAATTCATCTTTTTTTGGCATAAAAAAATGTATTGATTAATTGATGATTTAGTAACAATTGGCAATGTTTTGAAAAATTTGTCCCATTTTTGGCTGAACTAAAAATATTTAATTATTTTTCAGCTTTCATTTACAGTTTGAAAAAATAATCTTATCTTTTCCAGAAATATAAAATGTTTTAGACCCAAGTCTGATTTGGTAATAAATCTCATGTTTCCGTAACAGAATTTGAAATTTATTACTTATTTGTAAATTTAATGGAAATATTTGGATATATTTTGCTAAAGTTTTATGTGCAAATCGTAATGTTCGAAAGAAATCGACACCTAACCAGATAAACATTGCAAAAGAAACTGCCACAGACGACATTTGCAAAGATTAACCTGAAGAGAAATAGCAGAAAGATTAGAAATTCAAAACCGAAATTCACTAAATTTCTCATAAAAGTTTATTTTTAATTTGATAGGAGAATTGTATTTTCTTTTTTGATTTTATTATTTTATCATTTATTATGTTATGGAAATTATGAATATGTTGGAATAAAGTTTTTACATTTTTAAGGAAATTAATAGAAAAGATTATAATTATAATTATAAAGATTAAATTTGGAACGGGAAAAAGGCTGTAAATATCAACGATCAAAATAGTTATTAGAAAATCTATATCAGAATTTCGTATCTTCGAAAATAATAGGTTTAATTGAAAGTGAGCCTTTTTACAATATTGTTTCTTTATTTAAAAGTAATATAAATATTAAGTAAATATAAAATAAAAACGTTTGTTTACTCAAATATTTTCTATCGTTAATAATAACTTTCTCCCATTTTTCAGGAAGCTGATGAATTTCTCGATAAAAGAAATTGCCATCTTTGGTGGCTATCCAATCAGTGATCCAGTTTTCAGCTTCCTCGAAGGATTGGAAACGCCTCTCGGAATTTGAATGTGCCATTGACCGAAAGAAATGCTAGTCAGAAGGGGCGCAGTCTGGTGAATAAGCTGCTTGAGTAGCACTTTTCATCGAAGCCACACTAACGTTTCCTGGACTCGTTTGTTGACGGGTGGCCGAGCGTTGTCATGCGGCAAAATTACTTTATGCTGCCTTTTCTCATATTCTGATCTTTTTTCGCACAATGCTTGGCTCGAATGTATTACATTTCCCCTGTAACCGCCTCATTTTGTTTTAGCAATTCATGATGGATCACATCCTCTTGGTTCCACCAGATGCTTAGTAGAGCCTTTTTTCAAGTTATTTTCCTCTTGTGTGTTGCTTTGCAGGGCTGTTCGGAATCGCAATTTTTTTTCTACATTTTAAGGTTTTCGAAAGAAATTCCCTTTCATACCCGTAATAATTCGGAGCAAGAAACTTCCTTTTTTCGAGCAAACAAAATTTCACTTATGACTTTACTTCTTTTCATGTCTTTCACCTTGAGCTCGTTTGGTACCCATCTTCCTACTTATTATACCTTTCCAATGGCTTTCAGACGTCTACTAATTGAAGATTGAGAAGCATTTAATGATTTAGCACGATTGGTTCACGTTTGGCACGGATATTCAGTCATGTAAACTTTCAGGTCTCGATCTAAAAAAAACTTTCGTTTCCTTGGCGCTCTTTATCTTCCACCATAATTTTTTCCCTTCGAATACGTCCAAACCATCTTTTGCAAACGGCTTTTGATAGATATTGTGCCCATAAGCCCCAACAAGGATTCTGTTAGTTTCTGCTGCAGATTTGTTTATAGCAAAATGAAAAAACATTAATTCGCCAAAATGTAGCTCAGAGCAGTCCTTGTGCATGTGAAGGTCCCGGGTTCGAAACCCGGTATCTCCGATTTATTTTTAACTAACACAAATAATAATGAAAAATCAATAGATAATGTAATTTTCGTTATCAGTTAGGATTTTCTCGTATTTTCACTAGTTTGTCAAAACCTTTAGTCCAGAAATTTTTAGATCTTCTCAAAATGAAATTGGTTAGATTACTTCTCGGACGTAATACAGTTTACATAGTTAGATACACAACGTAAAAGATAAAAATCTGTTGATTCAAGGTCTGGGAATAAGGAGGACTTTGAAGAATCTCCCCATCGAGCTCTTTCTTTTCAATATACTTCCTGTGTGGAGTTTCGCATTGTCATTGAGTAATTTATCCTGTTTTTTCTCTTTCGTAATGTCGTTTACTCCACGCAATTTATTATTTCCAGTGTATGAGATCGATCCAATTCTAGTAAACAGAATTATGAATTTCTTGTGATGCAAATCGTGTTTAATTTTATGAGTTTTTGTGCAATCAGGAGTCGACCTGTTCTCCCTGTGATCTAAGTTTTTATACTAGCATCAGTTCTCATCTAATATGATGATTACATGAAGAAACCATTTCTTATGGTTTCGTGTTGCTCGGTGTCTGACAAGATTTTGAGATGCAATTTGTAAAATAATTTCTGTTCAGCCGATATTGTACATAATCAACCAGTTTATGATTATACCCATTTGATTTTATGTGAGGACTCTCATTGAATTGCTGTTAATCCTCTGAGACAGATCTCTATGTTTGACGGTCTGTCTCTTTCAAATGTGAGATCATTGATCCTCATTGAAATTGGGTGTTCACTGACAATTAGACAAAAGTATATTTAAGAAAAATAATTTGAAGCTATAAAGTTAGCGCTGGGTTTGACTTCATCTTGTGATGGGCAAGTATTTTAAAATTTTCCTAACTATATTGAACCAATCATTATATTCCTTCTAATCGGAAGAACCGTGATACTTAAAGAAAATAGACATTTTTCCCATACATGAAAAGTTTCTTCTTTTAGTGATTAATCGTTCGTCAGCCTTCAGAAAAACCCTGGGGTTGTCAAAAAATATGGAATACAATATTTTTATTTATAATACACAGACCACTAAAACAAGATTAAAATAAAATAATAAAAAATGATACCGAAATTCTATTTTAAATCTTTTATGTAAATGAATAAATAAATAAAATAATTAATTAACAATTAATTTAAGTAATTAATTAATATTCCAAAATGTCTTCAACATCGGTTATATTTTATTTGTTAGTGATTTATTTTCATTTTATTTTTGTGTCACTCTATCTTTTTTCTTTACTCAACAGTAAATCCACACTTATAAATTGACGAATTTTCTGATCTAAAAATGAATAAAAAGTATAAAATGAATAAAATACTCAATATACTTTCTCTATTTCCGATTTTAAAAAGTTCAATAATTACACCCTTTACGAAGAAGTAAATATATTACTTATTACGATTAGTAGTATATATTTTATATTCTGTTCTTTTTCAGTAATGAAAAAATATAAGCGAAATGAAATGAAAAATTACTTAAAAATCCAATAGCTTCAGTTATGAAGGTTGAAGTGTTAAATAAAATGTATAACTAAAACTTTCTAGCCATGTAAACATAAATAAAAAGAACAGTTTAGACTTGGTAATGGGTTTGGAAATGACTTTATAAAACTAACAAATGTACAAGAAATATACTAATAAAACCATCTTTGGTTAACAGAAGGGTTCTCTTTCATCCAAACAAAGTATATCGCATGTTGCAAATACTACGTTAGAGAAACTGAGAACTTTCGTGTGATATAATGCCTTATCCGTGGTATTTTCAGACAATGCCCCATCAGGCTAAAAGTTGCTCCGGAACCTATTTGGAAGGATTATACCCTAATTAAGGCAAAAACTTTATTGAATGAATTCTTTGAGTGAAAACAAAAGGATTTTTACTGAATATATATTGAAAATTTACCAGAAAAGAAAAAGATTGTACAGGACAAAAGAAAAATATTTTATTAAAAATTTATCGAAAAAATTGTTTATTCTAGTTATGAGATGACCTAATATCAGGACGAACGTAAAGTTCTTGTCAAATTTTAAACAAAAATAAAAATCAAACTATTTTTAACAAAGATATTTATTTAGTCCAAAATATAGTTTTCATAATTTTCAACAACTTGTCTCCATCTATCTGGTAAGCCATCGATACCTCTAACAAAAAAATCTTCGGATTTGGACTCGAAGAAAGTCACAAGAACCGGTTTAACATCACTCGAATCAACGAATGATCTCTGGTTCAGATAATTTTGCAAGGTACGAAATAAATAGTAGTCCGAAGGATGACTATAAAATTTGTGGTTTTATACAGGGACTACGTTTCCTTACCAGTAATGATTTATACTTTAGATCAATCTCCGTTAGTCATCTACTACATGTGTGCAGAAGATGATTTCGCAGTTCCACTGAGGTAAATCTGGAGCTTGCCCTTAAACGGCTAAGCAATAGCCTCAAAGGTGAAATAACCTTTCAGAATATTTGGTGGTCCAAAGTGCGAAATCCCGTTCAGGCTCTGAGAGCTAAGGATATTGAATTTGAATTTATTTCGTTTGAAGAAACTATCATGTTAAAAGTGATAGTGAAACTTACGAATGATGATACAAAGCAATATTTCTTCGGTAACGAGAATATAAATGAGGCAACCATGACTTTGCACCAAGGGCTAGAGATACATTATTATCTCAGGTGGAAAAGTCTGAGTACTAGTATGTTACGAGTACAAGGACGAGTACAAGGACGAGTACTAGTATGTTACTCAATGCGTATCAGATCAATTAAATTGATATTAAATAAAAAAAATTAAAGCCAGAAGCAACAATTTGGCACTAAGATAACGTACCTTTAACCTAGTAAACTGTAAATCGACTCATTGCAGACTTTGCAACTTTGCAAGTGAGAGTCAAGCCCATGTGCAAAATTATTGCCAAGCTCTTCCAAATTCGCCTACTGCCAAACACAACAATGTGTTGTTGCTTGTTTGGAATTTCCTTAGAGATTTCGGACTGGATGTTGACATGGATGTCACTCCACATGAAATCAAAACAACTTTAAGACCGGATTTAATTGTTCGATCAAAGGAAATAGATCTCATAAACTTAAAAATCCCATACGACGAGTGTGAGAACTCTAGAATTCATAGAGATAACCAAAAGAAGTACGAAGCACTTGCCAAAGAGTTAGGATTTAAATTCCGGTCTTAAGTCTCTATATGGACTACAAACCTTGGGTGTCTTGGGTCTTGGGATCCAGAAAATGATAGGATTTTCAGACGTCTTGGACTGACGGAAATTAATATCCACCGGTTATCAGCTGATATGATTGCATCTGTGATTGCGCAGTCATATCATTTTTTTTTCAACACATTGCAAATAAATAATAACCGTTACTACGTAAAGTATATTTTACTCGTATTATCTTTCTATAATATATTCTAAAAGTATATTCATATTTTAATGATATAATAGTATTCAAATTTTAATATATATATAAGTAAGAATCATAAATAAATCTTTCAATATTAATCTAAAACTATCATTTACTGTAACACTCCCTTATTAAAAAAACAAAATACATAAAATAACATAAAATAATAATTTATAAAAAAAAGCTTAACACTTGTTTAAATGAAATATAATAAACTATAACCAAAATAATTAAATATTTAACTACTTAATAGACCTAATAGAGACATAATTTTTTAACTTTTATGGATTTTGATGAAACCCCTAGCTGGTTAACTAAATAATTAAAACCTTTAATAACTTTTAACACTTTAATAATACACCACGTCTAATAATTTTAGGCGCACTTAAATAAAACTATTTTTTATCAAAGCACAATAAGTTACGTAGTTTTTTATTAATTTCGTAATAGTTAATATTAGTAAACAAAATTAACGAATTGTTTAAACATTTTAAAATAATATATTTAACGAAAATTAAATTCAAAGCCAGAATAAGGAAAATAAGGTGTCTAGTATTTTTAGAAGCACTTAATGTAACTTTATGTGTTTTAGATATTATCCATTTCCAAAGAGTCAGATAAAAAATTTATTAAGGTAATTAAAGTTTTCAAACATAATAACCACATAGCTTAAAATAATTAAGTAGTGTAAACATGGAAAAAAAATGTCGCTATCAGATTATGAAAAAGGTTAAGTAGATGCTTTTCATAGGAAAATCTTTCAAATATGGCATAGAGCTTGTATGATGTCAATAAAGGGGAAAAGGGGTCCAAAAGTGAAGGTTAATGATAGACTAAAAAGAAGAATAATCAATGAAGCGAGCCAAAAAACTATCAGTTTAGATCAGATTAAGTGTAATTTAAATTTAGACATATGTCAAGAACAATATTGAATGAAAATCCGAACATTTTATTACGACATATGAAGAAAAAACTGGTTCTTATTTCGGAGCATAAGAAACGAAGAATGAAATGGGCAGAAGAGAAAGCTTATTATAATGAAGAATGGAAAAGAATCATCTGGAGTGATGAAAAAAGATTTTGTCTTGATGGACCAGATGGTTTTTCGTTTTACTGGCATGATTTAATAAAGGAACAATCTATTTTTTTAAAGCGTCATTCTGGAGGAGGATCGGTTATAATTTGGGGCTGCTTTAATTATCATGGGAAATCTTCATTGGCCTTTATTTCTCAAAGCATAGATCAATTTGCATATCAAGATGTTTTGGAGAATCATTTCCATCCATTTAAAAATGCATTTGGTGGCGACAATTCGATATTTCAGCAGAATGGAGCAAAACCTCATACTGCACGAACAAGTATGCAATGGGTTAAAGACAGAAACATCGAGGTTTTACCATGGCTTTCTTTATCGCCTGATATATCTCCAGTAGAAAGCCTTTGGGGCTATCTGACTATAATGATATATTCAAATGGTACTCAGTATTATGATGTTGATCAACTTAAGAAAGTGATTTTAAGGTGTTGGGATAAGATTCCTAAATCATTTCTGGAAAATCTCACTTTGTCAATGTCAAAACGAATTTTTAAAGTCGGACGTGCTAAAGGAGGCATGACAGACTATTAATTAGATATATATTTTTTTAAAATAAACGCCATTTAACGAATTTTTACGAAAACAATATTTTATTCAATAAACTGGTATCTTGAAACATGTTTCGATCTTTTCATTCAGATCTTCTTCAGTCAATTTTAACTTTCTTCTGAATTATCTGCAAATGACATCGCTGTCATGATCTTTATTGATTTATCTAAATTTTTATTGGATAAAAATAATTTCTTTTTTTTTAAATGTCAATTATTGTTTTAAAATGTTTTTTATAATAAAATTTTCACGTTGCGCCTAAAATTATTGGATGGTGACTTCTTAATACTTTTCATTTACAAATAATTATAATTATTTATAATAATAATAATGATTTATAAATGATATAAAATAATTATTAGAATGCAAATATATTATTATTTTTATTATAAATTTCTATTTTCTCTTGTCTATGCTGATTTTTATAGTGTGTCTAAAATTATTAGACATTTTAATAATATTAAAAATAAATGTTTTTAACCTTTATAAGCAAATAAAATTATTTTAAAAAAATATTTTTCTTTATTTTATAACTAAGTTTTTAATTTTTTTGTTTTTTATTATTTTAATCCTAAATATTTTTAATTATCTTATAAATTTTTATTTTGTAACTAACTTATTTCTTGTTAAAATAGAAAATTATCAAGGCTCATCATAATTTTGTGCCGAGACCACTATATATCATGAGTAGTTTCACATCCCAAGACTCATGGGACGAGAACAAAAATGATATATAAGGGCCTCATGAACAAACCGAAGACGAGGAAATAATCCAATATCCGCTGCTCACGGTGTATTGGAGAAAATATTTGTCTTAGGAATGTTTTTATCCCTAATTCTTGTTGCCCGAGTAGCCTGAAATACTAGGGCAAAATAGTATGAGTGCAAAAAGACAGATAAGGATTAGGAAATATTATGTTTTTTATATTTTAAGATTGACATTTTTATATAAAGCATATATATAATAATATAAAGACTAATATTGAAAGCTTTATTTATGATTAATACTTATATATATATTAAAATTTGAATATTATTATATAATAAAATATTATATATAAAATAAACCCTGTAGTCAATAGAAATAAGGTCAAGTAAAGATAGTAATAATAATGTCAATTAAGAAAGCGGGGTTCAACTAAATTTCAACCTTAAATTTTAATAATTTTCTATATTTATCATTTGAATCATAATTTACAGGAAATGTCTTTCTTTTAACTTCGTAAAAAATTCAATTCAAAATATTTAACCAAAAATGAAAATTAGTTTTTGGTTGCCTAATAATTTTTTTACAACAAATAATAAAAACTTTTATTGGTAATAAGAAAATTATAAAATAGTATTGTGTTATATTATATATTAATTTAATTTCTCAAAATTTGTCACATTTCCTAGACAAAAATTTTAATAAAAAATTGGAAACAAGTTTCTTTTTAAAAAAGCTTTTTTGTACTGTTTATTGCAAGGTGGTCTGTTTAAAATACGACATTTAATGATGAACTAATTATCCTTTTTTAATGATTTTTATAAAGATATATTTTTGGTCACTTTGCGGAGTTAAGGATAACATGATCAAAAGTAAATGCGTACCGCCTGGTGAGAATTACTCTGAAGTCGATTTTTTGCGCGATTTAATAATTTTTTTAAAAATAATAATGAAAATTATTATCTTTAACTGTTAAACTGAAGTAGACGCTACCGTCCCTGGTGGGCACTGCAAGGATCTAGGGGGTCGGTGGCGAATTAAAGCTCATTTGGGGCGATAATACTATAAGAATGTAAGAAAATGATTATTACAAATTTTGATGTCTCGTTTGCTCAAAACGCGTAATTTTTCTTAAAACAACTGTACGTAATTGTTTTTGAAGTAGGTGTAATCGCGCACTCAATGCTACTGCTTGTGCGCTTTGTCGTTTGCAGTAGAGCGGTAGTACTTCTGGGAATCCTCGTAATTATTAACTGAAATAAAACTAAAAGAAATGTTATTTTGTTGTGATATTACGAGAAATTAAAATTAAGTAACAGTGTAACAGGAATTCGTAAGTATTAAATATTTTGTAATAATAATAAGCGGGTTATTACCCGCTTTATATATCTTTTTAATATATTTAATGAAAAAGATAGTAAAATTAAGATTTTTTATAAATTGATACTAAAAGTTTTTTAAAAAAGGTGTGTTAGTTTGGAGACGCTAAGTAATATTTATTCTGGAAAAGGAGCGGTACACCCAAAAAAGTTTGGGAACCACTGGTTTAACATATAAATTATTAACAAGCTGAAGATTGAGGCCACATAGACTCAATATTTCAATAATCGTGAACACAATATTTATTCAAAACAAAAGTTTAAAATAATCAAGCAGAGCAAAGACACGTAGCAAGACGAAGAATACTTCTTTAATTTACAGAAAATAAATCAAGTTAAAAAGTTATCTAATGTCGACTTAAGCAAATTTCAAAAATGAAAATAAACCGTCACAAAAAATATTATCTATCGTCATAATTTGCTTTAGGAAAATCTTGGTGTGTAAGATATCAATTCATTTTTAACTGAAATTATTCTATTTTCTTTTAAAGGAACATGTTCTAAATCTTCTAATTAGCTCCTTCCATAGTAAGACCTGCTCATCCTTTGACTTGGCAAGAACTGCTCTATTTTCAAGAGCACGTCGAGAAAGATAAGGCAAAACCCCTTCAACAGGACCATAAGGCGTATATTTATATACAGAGTATCCTAGACTGCCTAAAATTAATAAATATATCAAGAAAGTGATGTAAAATTAATAGGGTTATATAAAATAGGGTAATATAAAATTCTAATTTAACTAATTGAAAAGTTTGTAGAACAAAATAAGAAAATCATATTTATAATATAAAATATTCATTAAAATATTCCTCCAAAAGCTCAATGCATTAGTTCCAATGATTCTCCAGTTCGTTTATTCCAATTAGAAAATGATTTTCTGTAAGCCCTTCAAAACACTCATTTACAGGTGCTATAGGTTCATTGTTTGATAAAAACAGTTTGCCGCATAGAATTATTTTTAAACTTGATTACAGATAAAAATGTCGCGTATGTTCCAGTGATTCATAATGTCATTCCTTCAATTTGGCCATTACAAGAACACGTTTGTGAGCTCGTGCATTAACTTGATGAAAAATGATTTTCTTCCTGCTTAACCCAGATCTTTTCTAACAAAAGTTTGTATATAATTCATTCACAAGCCATAAATGATATTCACCTGGTATTGTTTTACCATTTTGAAGGTAATCAATTAATAAATTACCTTTGCAATCTAAAAAATCCGATTTCATTGTGGAGCTGAAAAACCGATCTGAATTCACTTTGCAGTTTGATCTCTCAATAGAGAATCATAATGATAAGTCCAAGTTTCATCAAGCGTTAGAACATTTAAAATCCGTTTTATTCTTAGGAAAAAGCCAAATGTGGAGTAGATAGTTTTACTCAAGGTTATTATTATCGCAATTTTCTCATCTTGCATGCAGATTGCTGAAGCCAATTTTCTCCCTCAAAATGAGAAACACGTGTTCAGTTGAAATGTACGTAGTCTCACCGTTTTGAATCAATCTAATCGATGATAATTCATCATCATATCAGGAATGAATCAACTATTCATTTGTTGTGATGTCGCACTCTTGGGTCTCCCAGAACAATCATCTTCAATGCTTTCACACTCACGTCGAAATATCAGAACCCATTTGAAAACCATGGATTTTGATGACACAGCACCACTTAATACTTTTATCATTTCATTATGAATTTGCAATAGGTTTCAATTATTTTTTTACAAAAAATTTGATAATAGTGCTGAGTTTGATTTCGTCCATGCAAAAAACATGTCGACTTTAAACTGCATTAAATAAATAATTTTACAAATGACTCTGACATTTCAAATAATTAAAATATGAATGGAATTTGTAAAGTTGAATATAATTTATAGTTATAAAATTTAATCAAAGATGGCACTCAGCGAATTTTTTAATTAGGCTATCATTTATTTGGACTTAATTTTGGGACGAGCATGCTAAGGACATAAGTGTAAGGGTCAGTAAACAAACAAAGATAAGTTATATAGATTATAGGATAAAAAGGTATAACGAACAATTCGGCCATTGATATATCAATTAACGAGACAATTCTTTTTATTTTTTCTTTATTATTCTTTTTAATTTTATTATTATTATTAATTGTAATATTATTATTATTAGTAGTAGTAGTATTATCGTCAATGTTAATTTTATTTTAATGTATATTATTATTTTCAAGATATTATCAGCACTAATTATCACCATTCATCATCTCTTTTGCTATTAATATTTTTATTCGACAATTTTAAAATCCTGTTATTAATATTTGATATTAATAGTGATAGGTTAGTGTAACGTGCCAGTAAGAATCTAGACGTATGAAATACGGTTTAGGATGCCTTGACTATTTTGTGATTAATTGTATGACTGATTAATTGTATGTATTACAAATAATGATATATATTAGTATTATATTTAAAAGGATCAGGAATATAGTCTAGATTAAGAGAAAAAAGATTAAGAGGATATAAAGGTCTATTTACAGGTGACAAAAGTCATCTATTTGGTTAATAATTTAATAATACAAAGCGAGATAAATTTTAGTATAATCAGATATATACGAGTTACAATTATTAAAACAGATACCAATTGATTTTAAAAAATCAATCTTATCAATTTAAAACACTTTGTCAAAAGAGTAATATCGGATCATTAGAAATCAACAGGTAGTCTAGTAAAATCCTAAACTATACCGCTCCAAGGAAAGAAAATAATATATTCAATTTTTAAAGTGCCAAAAAATGAATCATGAATCGAAAGATTGTCCTTTAAATAAAAAGGACGTTTATGTGTTTTAATTAAATAAATTGTATCAACTAAATAATAAAATTAACAAGTTTCCAACGTCAGATGCAATTTAAACACGAAATTACAAGAAAATGTAATTCGTGACGTCGAATAAATCATAACACGGAAGAATACCGAACAATAAATTACAGCATTGTCTGCAATTAATTATCAATGTTTCCATGTAGGGTTTATTAATTAGTTTCTTCCACTCGAATAGCAGAAGAGAAGATTAGTTATTTTATGCCCATATAGATTTTTTAGAAAAAATGAGGTCTGGATTAAGGTAAATTAATTAATTTTCATGCTCTGTCGATGGGACAGAAGTTCCGGTTGGTGAGAGCAACCTAGTGATAACTCGAATAGCCAATTTTGACTATAAAGTTAGTTCTCAGAACTGAGGGCAGTCAAGAAAACTTGATTTTCGAAATAATTATCAGAGATATTTGTCAAAGTCAAATTTTAAATTTATAAAGGTAAGTCAATGTGGACATATTTTAGGATTTGTATTCTGGTGATTGTCGAGTTTTCTGGAGTGATGGCTGCTTTTTTTATGTCCGGAAAAATTCATGAGAACCGAACCTAAATCGGCCTATGATAACGTAATATTAAACATTTTCTTTTGCTTGAATTTTAAAATATTTATCTAAAATTGTTATAATAAAAAAGCAGGTATTGCAATGTCCATAATTCCGTTTAATATTGTGGTATCACCTTCATGGGATAAATAATATCAATAAAGTCACTCATAGTTTCAAAAATTTTATTATTCCAATAAAAATAAAAATACTTAAACAAATTTCTTAAATT